>JARBXR010000088.1:0-135458 GCA_029100535.1 Stemphylium beticola | reverse complement strand
AAGTTGCTGTGCAGGCGTCGCGCTGGTGTTGGGGTGGCGACTCGCTTGTGTTGGCGACTCGCTTGTGAACCACGTTATAGTTATACTATTTAGTTTAATAAACGCGCTAGTAACTTTCTAAGTAGTTATTAATAAGGCCCTCTATAAGTATCTAGGCATCTTTGCGACAGTATATTTAGACAATATACTAGTATATTCTAAAGAATTACTTAAAAAATATATAGAATATATAAAAAAGGTACTATAAAAAGTTAAAGATTATAAGTAATATCTATAATCTAAAAAGTATAAATTCTATATATAGAAAATAGAATTTCTAGCGTTCATTATTTTAATAAAAAGTATAAAGATAAATCTAAAGAAAATCTAGACTATTTAGAAGTAACTAACTTTTAAAATAGTTAAGAATATAAAATTTTTTCTAAGATTTATTAACTTTTATAGAAAATCTATTAGAAACTACTTTTAAATTATAATACTACTTATAGAGATTATAAAATAAAAATAGAGTTTAAATAAGAAAAGGAATACGAAGATACTTTTAATTAGATTAAGCAGGTATTTCTTAAGGCCCCTGTACTCGAAATGTACGACCCTAGACAAAAGACGCGAGTCGAGACCGACGCGTCAGACTACGCACTCGGCGCTGTATTGTCACAGCTGTGCGACAATAGAAAATAGAGACTAGTATTCTACTATTCTAGAAAGTTCTCTAGAGTAGAACTTAACTATAATATTTATAATAAGGAACTACTTAGAGTAGTTTATACTTTTAAATAGTATAAGATTTACCTACTAGGACTCTTAGACTAAATTAAAGTATTTTCTAATTACTAGAATCTAATAAGCTTTATAATAACTAAGAAGTTTAATAGAGAATAAGTCTAATAGGCTAAAATACTCTCTTAGTTTGAGTTTAAGATTACTTACTAAGCTAGATTACTTAATAGAGTAGTAGACGCTCTAAGCCGAAGATCTAATCTACGAGAAGAAGGCTATAAAGAACTATATAACGCAGTACTTAAGAAGATGCCCGACGGCAGTCTTAAGTACAACTAGCCGGAACTGGCTAGAGTAGCTAAGGTGGCCGCGCAGGTAGAAACGCTACAGAAACAGTGGCAGCAGAGAGCAGCTAGCTAGGAAGTAGATCACGACGATATAGATCACGATAACCTGTACAACGACATAAAAGAGTACTAAAATATAACTAACATAGAATAGATATACGTACCTCTATATATAAGGAGCGATCTTATTAAAGAACTATATAAATCTCTAGAATTTAGATATATAAGTGTAGATAAGATAGTTAGGAGACTAATAAAGGTGTTTGCTATACCACGCTTACGAGCGCAGGTGCAGAATATCCTAGGTAACTATTTAGCATGTTATTAGAACAAGCCTAAGAGACATAAGCCCTATAGCCTGCTGCAACCCTTATAGCCGCTAGAATAACTATAGACTAGCGTAATAATAGACTTTATTATAAAGCTCCTAAAATTATTACAACTAGAATTAGGAAAACTCTATAACATAATTCTAGTAATTATGTGTTAATTAACTAAGGGAGTAAAGTTAGTGCCTACTAAAGAAACTATTATAGTAGATAAATGCGCGTATAAAGTCTCTAAAGTACTAGTATTAGAATATAGAATACCTAAAGAGTTTATTACTAATTATAATAAACTATTTACGTCTAAGTATTAGAATATATTCCTAGCAAAATTAGGTATAAAGAAGAAGCTATTAATTAGCTTTTACCCTAAAATAGATAGCTAGATAGAATAAATAAACTAGATACTAGAATAGTATCTAAGGATTTACGCTAATAAGCTATAAGATAACTAGATTAAATTCTTACTAATAGCATAATTAGCCTATAATAGTATAAGATTAGCGACTACGAAGCACTTACCGCACTACGCAAACTATAGATATAAGCTAGTTGCTTATCAAGATCTAAAGGATATAGAAAGTATTGTAGTAGGCGCAGATAATAAAGCCTACCTTATATAAGAACTCTATAAAGAATTAAGTAAGAATATAGCTTAGAGGAACCTTATAACATTCTAAAGTGCGAATAGGTAAAAGATTAAAGGACTAATTTTTAAAAAAGAGGATAAAGTTCTTTTATTAAGATAGAATTTAAAAGTTAAGAGACTATATAGAAAATTAGATAATCTCTAAATAGGACTATTTAAAGTTTTAGAGATAGTAGGCCTAGTAAACTATAAACTCTAGTTACTACTAGGTATACGCATCTACTCTATCCTCTATAAGAAACTACTAGAACTAGCACCTCTAAATACTAAGCTAGTAATAGATATAGAGCTTAAAGATAATAAATATAAAGTTAAAGAAGTTAAGGACCTATAAAAATTTAGAGGTTAGTAGAAGTACTTAATTAAGTAGAAAAGATAGCCTAAAAGTTATAATACTTAGGAACTTAAAAAAAACCTAATAAACTATAAGTTACTAGTATAAGAGTACTACTAGAAGTTCTTAAAGGAACTAGAACTATTTCCGCGAAAAGAAAAAAGTAATTAAAAGAAAAATTAAAGATATTAGCCTATAACTAGCCTAGATTAGTTAGTAGTTTAAATAGTATTAATTTATTAAGAAAGCCTATACCTAGAGTAGAACCTTTATTAGCCTCCTCTTTAGCGCGTTCTTAGAGATTTAGGATTATAAAATTATAATTAGTATAAAAATACTTTTATATCTCTACCTCTAAAAGCTCTTAATAAAGATAAATAATAGCTTTCTTAGCACGAGTAAGCTTTAGCTTCTTCTTACACTTATCCCGCTAAACTTTCTCTTACTCTTTCTTAGAAATAAAGAGACTATATTCTACCTTTATAGAAATATAACTAGTATAATAACTAAACTCTATATCTATAAAGTAATAAAGATTCTTCTTCTTATAATACTTATACTAGAATATTATTTTAAGACCCTCCTCTTTTATATAATTAGTATAGGAGCGACGTTTAGAAGTTAAAATTTACGCGCGATTACGACGAGTTAAAGAGATCTTAGGCATAGTTAGGAAGGCTTAGGAACAACAAAACCGGCGCGGGTACGCCGTCGCTATATATGCGACCTACCTCCTTAGCGCGGGAAAACGATAACCTAGGGTATTAGGACGATCACCCTTAGAGGGAGGATAATATTATAAATAATAATAGGTTAAATCCTTTAGTTAAGAGAAGCGATGCTAGAGGCTAGTTGTCGCACAAGATAAAGGATAATAATTAGCGAGAGGCACGCAGATTACGTAATGTGCTATTCTACTAAGGCTTACTATCTAGGATAGTAGAGTATTTTAGGATAGTAGAATATCCTAACTATCCCTAAGTATTAGAATAGATAGGATAGTAATAGACACAGTAATAAGGATATAAAGATAGAAAGGTTTTATTATTTCTTTTATTATAGTTAACTCTTATAGTTTTATCTCTTACTTAGATTATAAGCTAGTTATTCTATTATTTATAGAATTAGATTGTTATTACCCCAATTACCTACTATCCCACTTAGTCGCTAGACAAACCGCACGTAGCTATACGCACAGCTCGCCTGCCCTAACCCGGATCAGGTCCAGAGAAGTATAGCATACCCCCCCGTGTAACACTATTCATATCTAACCATCTTTATAATTTGTTTCCTTTTATCTCAGAAAAGTATAGAAATTAGTAGAGAAACCCTTAAATAGTAGTAAGAGAATTGAGTACTCCAAAGAATAGTTTAAACCTGATACATCTACTATAGGCAATCAGTCCTATACCTAAGCTTCTTTTCCTTTCGCACGAATTGGATACGTCCACGCAATGCGTCCCTTGATATTGTCCTCACCAAAGACGTAACTAAGAACTCTGCTTTGCTTCATCCGTGGGTCAATAATGTATGTTTGCAAAACCCACTGGAAAGCATACACAGGCCAGATAAATCGAAATAGGAACCAGTAGATTGAATTCGCCCAGGCGTGGCCACGAGTCGTGACAGATGATACGCCCCAGTCAAATTTGAGCCCTTCTTTTCGCGCCGACTGGTACCCCTTGAAGAGTTCTTGAAGAGCGCAGTCGCTAAGGTCGGAATTTGTGTTTACCTGCACAGCATCGTGGAGCGAGTTGCAGAGCAAGGCTATGTCTTGGATTCCATTCGTGAAGCCAAGACCTGCGTTGGGTGTGAACTTGTGACAGGAATCGCCGGCGAGCACAATCCGTCCCAGGCTCCAATGATCGAGTATGCCTTCTTCCAAGTTCGACATGCCTGCTGTTGAGCTGTTGTAGACATCTCCGATCTTCAACTTCTCATTGACCGGCCAGTCTGCGAAGCTAGCTGCGAAGTCATCCATCTCCGCCTTTGTATATCGCTTGGGCTCCCTGATAGGCTCTGGTAACTTCTCGTACAGAAATATCCAAGCACGGTCACGGCCGGTAAGCCACATGACGGAGCGATCTCTGCCTTGGGTATCGGCTCCCTGCCCAGCTTCACATGGTCGCGGAAGATTGGACCACAAACATCGGTAGTTCGCTGGAAATGGCGGTTCCGGGTTTCTGCAAGCCGAGAACTTGCTATCAGCTGAAAGTCTGCGCATTATCTTTCGTGTTTGGCTGTGCACGCCATCGGCTCCGATCACCATAGACCCAGAGTATGTCTTTCCGTTGGCGGCAGTGACAACTACGCCTGTCTCGCTAGTTGAGATGTCGATGACTTTCTGACTGAGCAAGTATTTTTCCCTTGCACTCTTTGGCAAGCCGTCTAGTAAAGCTCGAACCAGGTCGGCTCGATGAAACACGATAGGTTCGAGGCCAAAGCTTAGATTGGAAGTTAGTCAATGTTCAGACAACCTTGGGTCATGTAATTAGACAGCAAAAAAAAAGCCAACTTACTTTTCCCGCATCATGCCGATGGCAGGACTCTCAGCGAATTTCTTGCCTTTCTTGATGAAAGATTTGTTGTTCAGCAACTTCTGCCCAATCGAAAGCAACGTGTCAAGCAGGCCTAGCTGTTGCATGAACCGCATGCTTTGAGCCCCAAGCACAAGACTAGCTCCGACATCGACGGCAATATCATCATTCCGTTCCAGAACAACGAAGTCGATATTAGCTAAGTACAATGCATGAGCAGCGACTAGGCCAACTGGTCCACCGCCGACGACGATGACTTTGAAAGGGTTATCTGGCATTACACTTAAAGATTTTGTAGAAAAGAGTTATAGTATGTCTGTTGTTCATCCCCAACATTGAGTTTGTGACATATTATATACTTGTTCCCAACCTTGGAGCCAAGATGGGCGCTGATGGCCTGTGAAAATGCCGGTGGGGACCAATCTGATTACCGAGGATTAACTCTTACTCGTCGGAGCCGGAGTGCATCTCAAACCATGTGGATGCATTTGATCCTTGTACAACTGAAGGTGCTCGGCGCTAAACTGTGGTGAAGACACGTCAGATATTGATCGCGAACGAAGAGGTCGTTAAACAGGCAAAAAGAGTCAGACTTCCCCACAACAATGTTGTCAAAACTATCGCGAATGACGCGTTATGCTGCGAACAATGTTTGACGCTTTATTCCATCTCTGCGCTGGATGTCTCTATGTCGGTATTGCCTGGGTATGGATGCGCTGTGGGTTCTTTGCCGTGGGTTCTTTGCCGACATGATATCACACCTTCATGGGGGAGGGCCGCATGCGGGACGAAGACGTGTGCGATCAGATAGCTCTCAGGGCCCCGGAAATCCCGTGGCCCGCATCCGAGAGGCGACACACACGTCAGGTATCGTCTGGACTAATTACTATCCGGTATGTATAGACAGGGCGGAGCGACTAAACACTCTTTGCAGCAATAGGATCACGCTTTCTTTAAGAGCGGATCGCATGCAGGCTGAATACTAGTATGAGTAGATGGCTCCCGTCTTGATCACGGATTTTTAGCTCCTTCGACCACAGACTACCGTAAGGTTCTCCTTGTTTGCGCTCGGGATTGAGTTTTCTCGAGGATGGAGATGATTGTAATCGCGTTGAGAAAGCTCCTGTCTCGAGGCTCTGGAAACTTCGTGACCCGCTTCCGAGAGGCGAAACACGCAATAGACTCTTTCGGGACCGATTAGTATCCTGCGGATAGCCAGAGTGGAGCTATCTGCTATGGTATTCACTCCGCAAACACAACAACCTTGGAAGGCAACTCTTTTGACCGCAAGAACATCGCTGTCTTACCTATCAACGCAGGTCGTTTCCTCCGCATCGGACAAATGCAATCGATGATGCGATTCCTACGTACAATTGTCGCGAATAGGCGTCATATCAACGTTGAATATTAATCTACCTAGTTAATACCTATCCACGGGCCCACCCATGCACCTGGAACGGTAAGCGGAAGAATTCCGTGGGATTCAGTAGCAGTGTCCGTGCGCGGGCACTCACACCTAGATTGTCTAGCGTCCGCCCATCCCTTAGGCATTCCTTGAAGCCGGCTCCAATACGACACATTCACCAACTTCCTCGACTTCCTCGACTTCTCGATTATGTCACATATCTCTCGTCCCTATTCAAACTATAAGTTCACCGAGCCGAACTAGGCTTGAGCGGGCAATCCCGGGCTTCACATTGCACTTGGCGTCAGAACGGCTTTCTTCGCGCCACCACCTGGACTACCTCCGCCGAACAATCGTTGAATGAGCTTCCCATCCCGCCGGACGATGAATTTGCCGGCCACCGGAACTGGGGCTTTACTATTAATCGTACATGACTAGGGCTTTTATCTGACTAGCAATGGCAGCGACTTCTCCAAACGATTCAGACCGGTGCACACGAGCGAGCTATAGACGCAATCGAATCCACAGAAGAAGGTCCTGATTTTCAGGAATCGTGGTCGCTTTTCTATCTCGATGCACGCTCAGACCCTGCTCTAACTGTCCTCGACATGGGTCAGCTTCGCCAGCTATACAACAGTGGCGAGGGTGGCCAACCAATGAACGCGAAGTACAGCTTACATCAGATATCTCTTTTTTCTGATGATGAGGTCTTATCAGACCCGCTGCTTCCATTGTAAAATGAGTGGATGTCGACTACCGTGTAGAGGACTATATCCCGCGGAACACGAGAGTGGGTGGACAACGTTACTTTGGTTGGATGCTAATGAGGGCTGGAAGCGTGGCAGAATTCTGGATTCAACTGGGAATTTGGGAAATGAGTATAATCGCCCCTCAGACGATTAGTGGAAGTCTCTTGATAATCTGAGATGGAAGCCACTAGCGCGGCTAACGTCCTAAACAAGGCATTTTAGTCGTTTCTCAGTGGACTCTTCAGGACTTCCCTCACCGACTGTTGGCGGCATTCTGCATGATTTTGTGAACAATATTACGGTCAAGTGTATGTCCTACGATTAGCAGGGTTAGCCCCTTTTTGTAGTTTGGTTCTGCAAGTATGTTTATTCACTTCGTTCCTCCAAGAGTTCTTCGGCTGGGATCTTAGAATGCTGTGGGCAAAGATGTTTCTACAGTTACTCTTATTCGCGAAGTTGATTGCTCTATCTAGTGCTTGACCATTTACACAGTAATGCATTATCTGATTACACAAAAGGTTGTCAAAAAATGCACAAGAAGAGGGAGGCAGTCAACGGACTGACGGCAGTGTCATTGTAAAGGAGCTATTACTTGGAAGATGAACCGTGAAATCTCTAGCTGGCCCTGCACGCTTGAAAACTTCGTGGCGCATATGCGCCGGTCGGTAGATGCGAGTGTTGTCACTGTAGTACAAAGCAGAATTCTTGTTCAACGCTCTCAGCGTCCAAGGTCGGGACGAAAATTCTTGTCACAGATTGCTTCAATATAGGCTAGCTTCTCTTCTTCTGTTTCTGAGCTAATATCGTCTCGGTATTCGGAGATGTAGACGATACTGGAAGTGAGGCCTATCAGGCCCTTTACGCTGTAAGCGTCGAAGTCGGTGAGGTAGTTGCGTTTTCCGAGTATTTCAGATCATTATACTTGAGCATTGCTTTGTTCCACAAATTCCTTTGCGGCCTCCTAGTCATTGGATGTAGACAGCACTGTTAAAGCAAACCCCAAAGCCCGAGTCAGTGGCGCTTTGTCACGCTTCGAAAACGAGTACAAGACGTGCAGCACAAGTATGTCGGAGTTGCAAGGATTTTCAACGTGTGGATGTAATAAATTCTGTCACTCAGAAGCAGAATTCCGCAATATTTCTGTAGGACTTGTGCACGACCCTTGTAGCTCTGTTTGCAGATCCCTTTCGTTTGGCCAAAATGCTTTCTCCATCTTCAACTTCAACGCATCTGTCGACGACACGTGACAAACAAAGTGGCGAGAGTGTCTTTGAATCATTGTCGCGAAATCCACCGTCTCTGCTCAAAAAGTCGGATCCCCAAGGGGTAGCCGAGGTACAGAGTCTCCCGGCTGACAGGCTGGAATGATTGGATACAACAAGCGCCTCGTTCAACCAAAGAGGACGCTCCAGGGTACTTCGTTTGACAGGTTTCCATATATCTGGCTATCAGGTCTTGTGGCATTCAACAAAGAAAGCGCAATTTCACCTTTCATTGGACCATTATCGGGCCCGTAGATAGTAGATGCGTACACGTTTCGGAGGTTATCTTCCACACCCCCGCCGCAAGCGCCAACTTCAAACTTCAATACAGCACACCAAATATCGTTCGTATGGTCCGCATCCAGCCAGGTGCATTTTGGGATGTGTTTGCCGCCACCATGCTGGTCTTTGCAATGCCTCGCTGGCTTGTTGCTTTCGTGCCAATACTGACCGTAATTATATCCCACATCAACAGTCCATGTACTACCATACGTGTTTTCAAATTGCTGTACGCTTATCCAAGCGATGCATCTGGCGTCGACCTTGTTCAAGATACCGATGTAGGCGGCCACCGACTGGTCTGTATATATATTCGGCCTAGTGACAACATAGGCATGGTTTATTAAACCACCCTCATGTCCGATCAATATTCGGGTCTACACAATCGAGTTTCATAGTGGTGATCCCTTGAATAATGGAAGCTTTCTTTTGGCATTTGGGTTCAGCTACTGGAGCGAAACTGAGGGTAGCTGTGGCAATTTGTCATACAAGATCAATAGTTTCGTGATCAACTCAGCGCCGAATAAAAGTGAGACGAATGACAGAACTTGCTGAGCATTCATGAGCCTGAATGTTGCTGTACATGGGCACGGTCCTTCTCAGGCTTTGGTGGGCGTCTTTGCGAGTTTCTCTCTTGTCATCTGATTGGCTTTGTAGTACATACTTACAAGATAGGCATAAAAACAAGATAGATAAGGCAGGTGCATACACAATGTACTCGATGGCGAAGTCAGGCTGCTGGCGGGCGAAGCCTAGCGCGTATGATGGTCTTCGAGAAGCATTGCGTCTGCATTGACGGCAGGGTACCTAATCGGCGAGGCATTCGCGGCCCTTGTTGAGTGGAGATCGGCCCGCTGCCCAGGAACAAGCACCGTATGAGAGCACGCCTTCGGCCAACAATCGCAACAACAAGACCGGATCTCGGTAAGACAATCGAACATAGCCACTTGCTTCTGGTATAAATGTCGTAGATGAGAAGCTGGTAGAGATGTCGGACAATCGGTATTGCCCAGCTTCGTTCCGTCGCGTCGCGTCGCGCTATTCTGGAAAGCACGCAGAGACGGATGGTGCACGCCAGAGCCTCACAGGGCCCACTAAGGTATGCAGGACGGCCATCACTCGGTAGTTTACGCGATGTGCTGCGAGGATGTAGTCGGCGTCTTCGAGACGTCGGCGACTAAAGCATTCACTTCTTCGCAGCCAGGAGGCAGATATCATACGACAATACACATGATGAAACAGCCGTTCGAGGTCACGACAGCTCGTTCGTCAGCCACCAGCCTTGCCTCCTAGTCCAGCGCATGACAATGCCCGCGTAAACCTCCCCTTCGGTGTCTCTAGCATCCTTTCCTCTCGCCGACAGCCCACGCTTGCCACCCGCGGGTCATGTTCAAGGCTTGCGCTAGTCGAATTGTGGGTGTGTGCGTTCCTCCTGCCGAGCGCCACCAGTCCGCCTCCACCAGATGGTCTATCGTCGGGAATACCACATGCCGGTTAATTACACTTTTGGCATCATGTGGTCGCCGACCGACGGGAAATCACTCTGATGCGATTGGCGTGTCTATCGTTGTTAATGGACATCTAGAGCGAATTGATCTTAGGGGTTCATGATGAGGTGTCTACAAGCAGCACATCTGCCATGTTAGGCAGACCCGTCTTTGCCTCTACTACGCGTCGAAGAAAAAGAACATGTTCACGCCTGTCGAGACGACCATCGGAGCCTTGTTGCTACATCAAGCAACCAGCAATCTTCTCTATCAGAATGGAAACATACTGGGGGCGAGCGGTTTCCTACGTCAACTCTTCTCCGCACCGACCAAAGAATTGCTCGCCTTTTTCACCGGCATGGCGGCCAGCAGCATCCCTTTGAAAGCGTTGGCACCACAATCGATGACGAGCTATCCTGAAATGGACATGACTCCAAAATCTGTCATGGCAACTGCGGCAATTAGTGCGTTGATAGGATGGGGGACCAAGGTTAGCAGCTTTTGCTATACGGGGATGAAGGGAACTGACTGAAGCCATTAGATGTCGAATGGCTGCACTTCCGGACATATGCTTTGTGGTCTTTCTAGGCTGAGTGGCCGGTCAGCCGTTGCGGTTGCCGTCTTCTTCCCCACTGCAATCATCACACATCACCTCGCACATCCGAACCTCTCGACATCTGCGTGTCCTAGTGATGTGCCGTGCTACATGCCTGTATATCCTCCGTCGGAGGCAGCTTTATCCCTCGTCGCGCTCGCGGCACTGAGCGTTCTCGCTGCTCGGAACATACCAAGTCTGATTGCTCTGGTCACGACTTCGGATAAAGCCAAGCAAGATGTTGCTGAAAACCACATTGTTGCGCGCAATATGAACCAGTTCTTCTCCGGCCTTCTCTTCGCCCTCGGTATCCATATCTCGCAGATGGCCCAACCCGACAAAGTTGCCGCCTTTTTGTCTTTTCCGGCGTTACAACATTGGGACCCATCCCTTGCCCTGGTGATACTCTTTGGGGTGGTGCCGAACTTGCTCGAGAACCAGACTAAAGGCTTCGAGAAGCCGCCTCGGTTCGCCGATAAATTTTCCCTACCAACAAAAGCATTCAACGACATTGATACGAGGTTTGTCGCAGGCGCTGCAGCTTTCGGAATCGGCTGGGGTTTGACGGGTACATGTCCAGGGCCGGCCGTACTTAGGGCTTTCTCGCAACCTGTGTGGGGTCTGCTGTGGATTGGCGGGTTCTGGCTTGGTGGGAAAATGAATATTTGAGAAGTGAAATTCCTTTGATACCCACCATGATTAGTGAAGAGATTGATTGAAAAAAAAGGTTTGTATTTGGAGGCCACATGATGGCTCTCTTTGGTAGCAGAAGCTTTGCCGTGTGGTGATGACCAAATCAATGTACAAACCAACGTCTTGACAGCGGTCATATGGCTTGCGCGAAATCAGAACAGATGATTTACAAGGTAGGAAAGGTGGCGATGGATGGGTGGTAGCGGCAAGTTCGGGACTGTCGACGGGTGTGTGACGAGCTCAGCCCTACCAAAAAGTTTAGCCCCCGCCAGGCTACCTGGGCATGGCACCACGCACCCCTCCCCCGCGCCACTCGCAGCAACACCGACATCGAAACAGGCAGCATGGAGGAAGACCGGGCAGCTACCAATCTCGGACCCGAAGCCGATCAGGGTATTCCCCAAGAAACAGTTCCCGTGGCCAAACAGCCGAGGCGGCGCTTTGTAGGCAGGAAAACGGCAGACAAGGCTAACGAGCAGCCGGCGGACCCCAACGCCAATATTGAGGACTCGAGCGCGATACAAGTCGCCCAACCTCGACGTACAGCCCGTGCCTTGAACGCCATACCCGACGATATCCTCGACGACGCAGACATCAACGACGCCATTGCCCTCCTGCCGCCAAACTACAACTTCGAGATACACAAATGTATTCATCGCATACGGACGTCGGGCGCAAAGTCGATAGCCTTGCAGTTCCCTGAGGGCCTGCTGCTATTCGCGACAACCATATCCGACATCCTCACCCGCTTCTGTCCTGGCACATGTACCTTGATCATGGGCGATGTCACGTACGGCGCCTGCTGCATAGACGACTACACCGCGCGAGCCCTTGGATGCGACCTCTTGATCCACTATGCGCACAGCTGTCTGATCCCAGTCGCCGTGACCAAGATTGCGACACTATACATCTTCGTCTCCATTAGCATCGATACACAGCACTTGATCAACACCATCACAGACAACTTTCCTGTCGGCAAGACGATTGCGCTTGTTGGAACCATTCAGTTTAATGCCACGATACATGGCATCGTTCCCATATTGCGCAAAGAGGGCTACAACCCATTCGTACCGCAGATCGCACCTTTATCCAAGGGCGAAATCCTCGGTTGCACGTCGCCTTCAATGGCCATCCAGCCAGGCCAACTCAACGCCAGAGGCAAGGAGCAAGAAGTTCCCGATATGATTCTTTATCTCGGTGACGGGCGATTTCACCTCGAAAGCGCCATGATTGCCAATCCTCAACTACCCGCATATCGCTACGATCCGTACTCGCGACGCTTGACCCACGAGGTCTATGAGCATGACTCCCTCTACCAGCTACGGCGTAGCGCCATCTTCACAGCCCGAAAGGCGCGCACTTGGGGCATCATTCTTGGCTCATTAGGCCGACAGGGCAACCCGCACACACTGACTTTGATCGAGAACGAGCTCGCGCGCCAAGGTATCAAGTGCGTCAATTTACTCATGTCGGAGATTTTCCCCGGAAAGCTCGCCATGATGGACGATGTAGAGGCTTGGGTGCAGATTGCGTGTCCCCGACTAAGCATTGACTGGGGATACGCTTTCCCGAGGCCATTGCTAAGCCC
This sequence comes from Stemphylium beticola, assembly GCA_029100535.1. Lineage (NCBI taxonomy): Eukaryota > Fungi > Ascomycota > Dothideomycetes > Pleosporales > Pleosporaceae > Stemphylium > Stemphylium beticola. The sequence continues at coordinate 122,487 of JARBXR010000088.1, read as the reverse complement.
TTATGAGGCACTCGTTGCGCTTGGGGTGAGAGAAGCACCGTGGTTGGACGAAGACGACACACAACGAAAAATGGAAGAGAAGGGGCGAAAAAACCTCTATCCCATGGACTTTTACGCAAAAGAAGGTCTAGGGCGCACAACTGCCGATCATGTCATGGCTGCAGAAGTTGCCATCAAGGCATGAATATGATACCCAAATGCAATACAAGAACCTCCAAATGCCTGAGACGAGTCAAATGTGAACCTTTACCTTACTTATGGCTTCACATTGAATTTTTCATGCTTTGATTCTAATAACTATTCTTCCTTTGTCCAAGGTTGGGTGTGATGGAATAAATCGCTATGCCATAGAATGCCAAAGGCTCCTCATGTCCTCATCTTACTCGCGACCTTTCACCGCGACATTCCCAAACAGGAGTTGCTCGCCTATGATAAGAGCAAGCACCGCTGTTCGCAATGGTACTATCGTGCTTCCACTAGACTAATAAGGTTGTTCCCTGAACAGGTCGATTGTTCGTTCTTTGCTCTCACTGGTACTCCACTACCCCCGCTACTTTCCTCGGTCACCCTCAAAGCCCCAACCCAACTCTAACCTCCCAGACCCGTTTGTTGCGCCGTAAGACAGCGTCTTTCAGATGGCGCAACCCAACTCTTATGCAGCCTCCGACGAGCCTGTGGATAGTCGCAGACAGTACAGAATCTACAGGCACAGCCTCCTTCGAGATAGTAGTGGCGCAGGTGCTCAGCTTATCGACGTATCTCCCGAGAGAAACCAAGCTTATGATGCAATGCGCGCTGATGTCGCTGTCCAAATCAGTGCAAATCCCGACCGGGGAGCTACCAAAGAAACAAACAACATCTTTACGAGATCATTGATGCCGACAACCAGATCAGATTACATTATGAGATGGATACTATGCTCCCCGTCGACTCCGACACGAACGGTGTCCGCAAAGCCTGGAATTGCGAAAACAACGTGCCTGATCTGCCAGTGCATTACGGGTTGTACGTCGAGATGGACTGCAGTACTATGCACCACGCAACAAACGTCTTCATAGGTGGATTCAAGAGCCTGAGCGAGGCAGACTACGTAATCGAACAGTCTGCGAAGTCACGTATACACATGCATCAAAAGGCCAAGCTGTACCACAGGTCTATCGAGGTGTTTGGTGAGCAGGGGGAAATACTACAGCGCTACACTATCGAAAATGGCAGAAGGGACGGTAACGGTAGATTCATCAAGGAAAAAGACTGAATTATGATACGAGACGATGGTGCTACGGTCGAGAAATTCGGTTCAAGAATCTCTATCCTTCGCCTTCCTGACACGCCTGAGACTCTAGAAATGCGCGCGTCACAAGAGACACGGCAACCTCAGCCTCTCGCACCACTTCAGCCAACTGCGGGCGAGGCAGATGCTAACGAACAGATCCTAGAAGACATTGATTGATATTGTACATGTCATGGCCCCGACGATGGTACATTCATGATCCTCTGCGACAACGACAAATGCCCGAATAAGTGGTATCGTGGCCGTTGCGTCGGTATCGATGAAGCTCCTTCGGACGACGAGCCTTGGCATTGTGTACTGTGTTTGCGGGAGCACAAACATACGGGCAAGGAAACCGGGGAGAAGACGTATGGAAAGACGGCCGTGAAGAAGGACGGTGCCCGAGGAGGTGTCAAGGCGAAGGAAAAGGTGACCAAGAGGAAGGGCAACTAGATGGGTGCAAGGTTGGCTCGCAGAAATGGATATCCCATGGTGTAGTCTGTTGGCTTTCTCTAGAGTTGGTCAGTTATGTCGCGAAGCAAGAGCCCTCGCTTTACAGATGACACTTACAAAATACATAATGGATTTGCTTGAAGATGGTTCGTCCCGTGCGGATGGGGAAGGCCTCAGGCATGCCCAACGATTGCCATGCTTGGGGTGGTTGTGTGTATCTTATGCAGTTCTCATATTCTGAACTGTAACAGATTTTGGTTTCTCGTATTGCGCAGGTTTCTTGATAACTCGATGTAACAACTTCTGTCCGAGGTAAGAGCTGACGAGGAAGAAGACGATGACACCAATCGTGTAGTTGTCTATGTTCTGAGGTGGTAGGTATTCGTGAAAGACATGGTCAAAACATTGTTTGCTCCCTTGTTGCAAATAGGGATACAGTGAAGGGCACGGCTGGGGTTATCGTAGTTACTGTTGCTCACGTCAGATGTGCAGCCTGCTCTCTTGGTTGGACCGGAATCCTGGTATGCAGCTTGTCGCCTATCGCATGCAAGCACGAATGACACAGGGAAATGATAGGAAAGGGTTGTAGCGTGTTGCCGATAGACTGGATTTGCCTAGCAAATGATTGTTCTCGCATTTTGACCAGCTATAACCTCGCGGTAACAGATGAAGTGGAATACAGTGCATAATGGGTATCGTTATTCGCTATACAAGACTTGAGAAAGTGACCAATCACAAGGTTTCAGTCAATCTCAGGCATCAACTCATCGTCGTCGATCAAGTCGGGATCTACCTTGGTCCCCAAATCGGTCTCTTCCAGAAAGGAGCGGCCTCTGAGTGCCTCGGGCAGATAGTCTTGCTTCACCTTGCCGTCGAGATAATCGGGGTTGTATTTATAGCCCTCGCCATAGCCCATGTCTTTCATTAGCTTGGTTGGAGCATTGCGTATGTGATGAGGTATGGGAAGTGCAGCGACTCCAGGTTCCTTCAGAGCATCCATGGCGTTCTTCATAGCCCGGTATGCTCGTGTAGACTTGGGCGAGAGGGAGAGGGCGGTGACAGCATGGGCGAGGTTGATGCGACATTCTGGCATGCCGATCTTCTCACAAGCGGAGTATGTGGCTGTCGCAAGGGACAGCATGGTGTTGTCGGCTAATCCTACGTCTTCCGAGGCAACGACGATGAGGCGGCGCGCAATGTATCGCGGGTCTTCGCCAGACTCTAGCATGCGTGCCAGGTAGTATAGGGCGGCGTCTGGATCAGAGCCACGTATTGACTTGTGTAGGGCGGATATGCTGTCATAGTGCTGGTCGCCAGCACGGTCGTATACGAGGGTCTTGGTGAGGCTCTGTTGAATCTTTTCCTTGGTCACGTCAGGTTGTTTGGCAAGGTTCATTGCGAGCTCGAGGAGGTTTAGGGCGGTTCGCGCGTCGCCATCTGAGAAGCGGGCGAAATACTCCAGCATTGACTTGTCGAGGATTGGGCATGTGCATTCCTCGGCGGCCATTGCGCGCTCCAATATGCGGACGAGATGGTTTTCCCTGAGGTCGTCTAGCGTAAAGGTTCGACATCTCGACAGCAGAGCCGAGATGACCTTGAAGGATGGATTCTCGGTGGTGGCAGCTATGAGTGTGATGGTGCCAGACTCTACTGGGCCGAGAAAGGCGTCTTGCTGTGTCTTGGAGAAGCGATGCAGCTCATCGCAGAAGACGATTGTCTTGCGGCCGGTCAACTGCAGATCCCTAAAGGCCTCGGCGAAGATCTTGCGCACTTCGTCCAGCTTGGTGCTTGTGCTGTTGATTTCGACGAAGCGTGAGTTGGATGTGTTTGCGATTAGGCGTGCAATGGTCGTCTTGCCTGTGCCTGGGCGGCCCCAGAGTACCATGGAGGGGAGTCTGCCCTCGTCGACCATGGTGCGCAGTACGCCCCCGCGCCCTACTAGCTCTTGGCCGTATACGTCGTCCAGGGTCATGGGCCGCATGCGCTCAGCCAGCGGCATGGCATCTTCGACTGCCTTGAGCTTGCGGGCCCGCTTGGGGGCAGAGGGCGATTCCAAGTCGCCATTCGTCTGCTTGTCGGCCGTTTCTTCGAATGACCGCTTTGTGCGCAGTGTCGGTGTCTTGGGGCGTTCTAAGCGCTGCGTTGCGGCTGGAGGCGAGGATGTCGGGTTGCCATTCTTCTGGGTCGCGGCGGGCGGTTTGCGCGCGCCTGGGGTGAAGAAGCTGTAGGCCTTTCCCAAACCCGGCGTGCTCTGTGGCTCGGGCTCGAGGAGAAACTCGCTGCAGCCACTGTCAATGTGTTCGTTGATGCGGGCGTCTTTGACGGCTTTGGTGCAGATTGGGCAATCGACCATAGCGAGGATGAAAGCACTGCGTGGCTCGCCGACACGCGACGCGAATTATTCTGGGGGTACCGCGACCACCGCGACCACCGCGACCACCGCGACCACCGCGACCACCGAGACCACCGACACCGGCCGTACTTCGGCAAATATCACCCGCTTGATGACGGCAGACGGCGGCCCTGAAGCACGCAATACCAACACTACCCACAAAACGCTTTCTTCTCTCCCGAATACCAGTCATTGCGTGTGCCATGCGAACAAGTATTGTGACTCCTCTCGTACGAAATATCCGCAACTCGACAAAGAGACCAGGCACCACCCCACTTAGAGCCATGTCAGCGACCACGAGGAGGGAGGACCCCTTCAAGCCCGCGAAGAGAGTCGCGGGCCAGAAGCAGGACGTCTGGTCCATTGTCAATGAGGCGGCCGCAGCCTCGCCCGTCCAGCCCATTGTTAACATGGGCCAGGGCTTCTTCGGCTACAATCCTCCCCAATTCGTCCTCGATGCCGCCAAATCCGCCCTCGACCAAGTAGACTGCAACCAGTACTCGCCCACCAAAGGCCGACCGCGCTTAAAGAAGGCCATCGCCAATGCCTACTCGCCCTTTTTCGGCCGCGAGATAGATCCCGAGAAGGAGGTCACAATTACCACTGGCGCGAACGAGGGCATGCTCAGCGCCTTTATGGGTTTTCTCGAGGACGGCGACGAGGTCATTGTCTTCGAACCCTTCTTCGACCAGTACATTAGCAATATTGAGATGCCTGGTGGCAAGGTCGTTTACGTGCCCATGCATCCGCCCAAAGACGGCGCGACCAAGACCACCTCAGCAGCCGAGTGGAGCGTCGACATGAAGGAGCTGGAAGCCGCCATAACACCAAAGACCCGCATGATCGTCCTCAACTCCCCGCACAACCCCATCGGCAAGGTCTTCTCAAAGGACGAACTACAGGCTATTGGCGACATTTGCGTCAAGAACAACATCATCATCCTTTCAGACGAAGTCTACGACCGCCTATACTATGTCCCCTTCACGCGCGTCGCCACTCTCTCCCCAGAGATTGCCAAACTTACCTTAACAGTCGGCTCAGGCGGCAAGAACTTCTACGCAACCGGCTGGAGAGTAGGCTGGCTGATCGGTCCCGAGCATCTAATCAAGTACGTCAGTGCAGCACATACCCGCATCTGCTACAGCAGTGTCTCTCCTCTGCAAGAAGCCACGGCCATTGGCTTCGAGCAAGCCGACGCCCACAACTTCTGGGAAGAGTCCAAGAAAGAAATGAAGGCCAAGATAGACAGGTTTACTGCCGTCTTTGATGAGCTCAACTTGCCCTACTCTGACCCTGAGGGTGGCTACTTTGTCCTTGTAAACATGTCCAAGGTTAAGCTGCCGGAAGACTACGAGTTCCCGCCACATGTTGCAGAGCGACCAAGGGATTTCAAGCTCAGTTGGTTCTTGATCAAAGAAGTCGGTGTAGCTGCCATCCCTCCCACCGAGTTCTTCACGCCAGGAAATGCGCATATTGTGGAAGATTGGCTGCGGTTCGCCGTCTGCAAGAACGACGACGTGCTCGAAAGGGCCATGGAACGTTTGAGGAGCCTGAAGAAATACATCCAGGAGTAAGAGAGAATTACATGATACCACGTACGAATGAATCAAATGAGGATGAAAATCTACAGACAATTGTTTTGGTTTCGCATATGGAACAAGCTTGCTTCTAACACGACCAATCAGTCTCGAAATCTTCGCCCTCTTCGTCCGTGTCCGCCTTCTTCCATAGCTCTTCCCCACCATCCACACCACTCGTCTTGATGCTCCAAGAGTCATTCTCAACCTGTTCCCACCAATTCACCAATATTGCAGTAAGCGGTGTACCGTGATCAGGCACGAAAGGGTTACATCCGCCATGTCGATACAACGCGTCCTGAGCCGGTCTATCTACCGTTGACCCATCTCCCATCACTACGTGCCCGTTTTCACCGAGCTGAAAAGGTAGAATCAAGATGCTGGCGTGAGCGTGCAGAACATCAGGTACAAGATATAGGCCGACGCGATCGTCTAGTATATTTGGTTTTCGCCGAGATTGTCATCGGTCTAGCTCGTCTTGTGAGGCCAGCTGTACGCCTGGTGTGCGCCGTAGGAACAACACAAAGGGTGGATAGTCGATAAGTTTATGCTGGGTAGTAGCGAGAGAAGCATTGGGGTACCTTGCTTTTAGCTCAGCGCCCACCCGGTGGATAAAAGCTTCATCGGGGACATCCATTTGCGGTGCAATGAAAGGAAAGCGCGGTTTCTTCGCCCGAGACAGGAAGACGTCGGCAGTAATTAGGCCATCATCTTCCGTTTTCCTCTTCGGTTACAGTTCCTCGTCGTCATCATCTTCTTTTCCACCAGACGCTCCAGCAAACTTGGGTAACCGTGCAATAACCGCATCTACCAAACTCTTCCAAATTGTTAGTGGCACTAGGATAGAATATGTGGTGAATTGTGTTGTATATTGTGCTACGGGAACTGAGATCTATATCTCTGCCGGCTAGCGCTGTGCGCGCTAAGCCTTGTGCGTACTAGCCTGTGAGTGAGTGAGAGATGGGATAGAACCTAGGTCATATACCCTAAAGCCCACACTGTGGCTGACACAAATATCAAGTACCTGACCCAACTCTTTCTCCGTCCACTCTGCGACTCTCCAACCCTGCGTAGCAAACCGATCCCCACCGCCGAACCTAGGGTGCTCTGCATCAACAACGAACTTCTCCGACTCGATGGACCGCAGATAAAGCTCCAGAACCACATGAAGATCACCCCACATGCGTTCGCGGGGCTCATCATACGGGCCGCGCACAAAGCACACTCGATGGGCAGTTCGACTGTAAACAAGACCGCCAGGGCCATGCCCTGTGCCCTTGTACAACAGGATGAAATTCTCGTACTCATCTATCCCTTCCCACTTATCCGGCTGCAGTTCATTGGGAGCCGAAACGCCGATGAGAAACCGGGTGAAGGCTAGGTGCTGATCATCTTCAGGGATAACAATGTCGATGCCGGATAGAAAATCTCCAAGGTCATCGTCGATTTCAATGTTGAGGCCCGGCACGGATACATCCAAAGAGTGGGCGGCAAACCAACTGCGTTCCAGTTTTGGCTGGTGGTGGGGTGGGAGCTTGGAGCTAGCGTGCGAGACAATGGAGCTGTGCAGGTCAATGCACTTATCAAGGTCTATACCCATGTTGCAAGTGAGGCTGTGTTGGTGCTTGGTGCCCTAGCATTGATAGATTGTGTTAGAGGATGTGTTGAGGCCAAGAACGCATAGAACCATATACACCAATCTTGCCACCTATGCTAATAGGAAGTATAGGTTCTTCAAAAATACATTTTCTACCTAGGTTAAGTTAGCCTCGTACTTCATTAGGGCAATAAACAACACAGTAATTAGCTAGTAACGCGAAGTAACCGCTACGATCATAGCTACTACAACTTATGAGGCTCTTCGACCTATCGCAACTACCTATACTTCATCTTGTTGCACTAACAAAAGAAAAGGCGCAATCCCTAAGCAATGTAATAGAAGAAGAACGAAGCGTTAATAGCCTAGGCTAACACGGGGAAATACCTAAAATTTTCCTTATGAACACTTTCGACGCGTCGTTCCTGAACCTTAGGCAGAAAAAGTAATCTATCTCTAACACATGCAGGATGCACCCCTCTCTAAACGAGTTATGACATGCTGACAAAGAAGTCCTTACTCCCGCCACGTCCGTATAACGGCTCCATGTCTTTCATTTTCTTTATCCTTCATGAAACGTGCTCGCCGCACCCGCATTTCAACCCCCCGTGCACCAAAAACAGCATGACAATCATGTTCGCTGCGCCGGGTGATCTATTCAGCGCGTACAAATGAAGACTTGACAGTTTCAAATTCGAGTCATCACCCACGTAAGCCTCCAAAAGTCACTCTTTTGAATTTCACTTGTTGAACAAGACCTTGGACTCTCCACAGACCTTTTGTTCTCTACTGAAGATCACAATGCGCAGCGCATACATAATTCTGCCTTTCTTTTCGCACTCTTTGCTTTCACTGGCAGTACCACAGCATGAACGTCCCGCAGCTACATCACTTCAGCCGCCCCAGCCTTCTTCAGGCCTCGCTCCGCGGCAGAACAATGTCCATTCATTGCTGGCCCTCGTTTCCGCATTGCGTCCATGGTGGCTTCCAGATCCAATACCCACGTCAAAAGCGACTGGAACAACAACAAAGTCTCGACCAATAGTTATGGTTACAGTCACGCCTGGCGGGGGGACCTTTACTAGTACGAAGTGGGTGACTCCATCCGTGACTCCAATTCTGTATACCTCAACAAAGGTTGTCTGGGTCACAGCGGCCGCCAAGCGAGACGAAGGAGAACCAGAAGCCACGTCTCCAACCGCGACAGCAGTAGCAACAATATTGCCTTCTCTTCCTCCTTTAGCTGCTCTCGAGGCCCGCAAAAATAACTTCGATCTCTCTGAAGTCGAGGATCCGCCTTCCCTGGGCGACATATACGTATGCGCCGAACCTTACTTCAAAGGAAAGTGCGAACACATCCACTCCACTACATAAAAATGCCACAACGTGCTACCAAACATGGCCCAGGCCATATCTGCTATCCGCCCCGGTAAAGGCCAGCGCTGCAATTTCTACACAAAGTGGGAGTGTGAGCAGGCTGGGGCGCCATGGATCAGCGGATTGAGATGGCCAGGCTACAAGGATTTGAGGACTGTAGGCCTGGAGGATCAAACCTCGAGTTGGGAGTGCTGGGAGGATGATTGTGATGGTGTCCAAGAGGAGGAAGAGTGCTGGGAGAATCCCGACGGGACGCCAAAGTGTGGTTAGCCCTCGTATGACTAGAGAACAACGCTGCAACGTGTTGTCTGCACCATGGAGGGAGCGTTGTGACATGCTGCATTTCATTGTATTTTCAACATTTCAAGTTGGGCACATGGTTATTGAGCGAGATGCCAAATCAATAATCCATATGCTCAGATTATCTTCTATCATTATTTCGTTTCCTCGTGTTCCGCATGTCCCGTTACTCATCATCGTCCGTATATGCCTCTCTATCCTGGAAAACGAGAAACTCGCCGCTTTCCTCACCCGTGATCTTTTGCCACACATCCTTAACATTATCAAGTAAGGTGTCATCGAAAGCGAGGTCCATGGACGGTGGCGGGAAGCGAATGACGTTTTGCGTTTCCGAAGGAAGGGGATCATGACCAGAAGAGGGTTGTTGTTGGTATCTCGCGGACCACAATAATTGCGGTAGTGGTGCGACGTCGACAGCAGTGAGTAGCGACTCAACTGCCTTTTCAAGCAGAGCAAAGCCCCTCTCACCACGCAGCATCGCTGAGGCGTAAAGAACACCTGAGGTATAGTCAGCGATGTGAAGCTTGGAAAACATCTTTGTTGATAAAGTAGGACGGATGCCGTTTTATCAGGTTGTCAGAGTTATTGTCTTCAATGGTATTCAGACAATGTAGATAAGTATTCGTGATGTTCATCATAACAGCATAGTGAAGAAAGGGCAGTCAACTTACACTGGCCAGTAGGGCATTCGCCAGTATCGCTCGAATGCACGAAAACATGAACTGGTGGGGGCTCTTCAGCTTCCGAGTCGAGCGACAGCGAGCCTGATGGGAACACAACAACAGCAGACGCTGGTGCTGGTGCCTCTTCCGCGATGGGAGGAAATAGATGTGGCAGGGATGACGACACAATGGACATCGACCTGCAACAAGAGTCCTCTGGAGCAGTCGTGGAGCTTCCTCCTACAACCCACTTCGCAGTGACCTCTTCACCGTCTTTCAGGCAAAGTTTTGTACCCTTCTCTGTTGATTCTGGTGGATTGTTGCTGAGTGGAGCAATGCCTTTTCCAAGGACGTAGACTCCACCTCCAACAGCACAGGCTCGGCAGGAGACTTGGCTAATCTCAGACAACCCACCCCACTTGGGTATGACGGCGCCGAAGCCAGCTCCGAACACGCCGATCGATCGTAGATGTCTTGCGATTCTGGGTAGTGCATACTCGGTCGTCGTTCGGTTTGGGTGCGCAGTCGAGAGCGCAAGAGCCATCAAAGGCCCTTGTAGGCTTTCCGGAACTTTGAAGTGTTCGGTGAGAAATGCCGAAAACGGTTGCTGTCGATGATGTTCCCACACCTCATTCTGCTCTTCATACTCTCCGATGAAGCGCAAAAACTTCATCAAAGCGCGCTTTGCCTTGAAGTCGAGCTGATGGTCCTGGAAGACATCTTCTCGGCCGTTTGGCACCTTCAAAAGCTGTCCATGCGAAAAGGATCCCTCGGATGCTGCAGAACTTTCATTCTGCGCCCCTGTGGAGTAGACCCACCAGCTGCCGACAGCGAGGAACTCGAGCTGGCGGTATACCCTCGACGAGACAAGGTAGCCGAGAAGTGAAGAGCGAGCGTAGACTATCTGAGGGCTCAATGACAGACTGTACAATCTCGAAGGGGATAGCGACGGGGCTGAGCTGTCTGGGCTAGCCTCAGGCTTTGAGACTGCGATGTCTGAGAAGGCAGCAGTTGCTCCATCTTTGGGGTGTCAGCGAAAATCGGCATTGCCGGTAGGAGCTATGCTTACCTTTATTCAACCGCCGAGCCCACTCTTCAGCTTCTTGTAAGCTAAAGGCAGCTTCGGCACCGCCGTAGTAGTCGTTCTCGTCGACATGGAGGATCTTCTTGTCCGAGCGCGACAGGGCTCTTCAAGTACTCCGTCAGTCAGATCGCGTCCCCTTGCACCAAGAGCCAAGGCACATACAGAGCGAGAAGAGACTGCTGCAGACCGGTGCCTACGATGAGGACGTCCCATTCGGTGTTGTCGAGTGTTTCCATGTTGAAGCTGCAGGAAAAGTTGAGGCTTCGGAAGAACTTGGTAGCGCCAAGTTAGCGTGGGTGACTAAGCGGCCCCTGCGGACAAAATCTGCCAACCGCTGCCAGTGAGCCTTCTTTCATTACCGCGCACGCTGAGGGCATCCCGGCTTTATGTATGGCATGTCCAGAAGGCAACCAAATCTTCACTGACTTGGAAATGTGCGCGTGAGAAGAATATCTCGTCCGGTATCTACTGCTTTGGATTTCACCTGAATCAGCGGCTCGAATGTGGCGATACATCACCTCTACTACGCGCAGAGTTTGCCTTGCAAGCGCGTATAACGCACAACTGCTCGATTAACGACCCTTTGTCAGACTTGAGTTGAAGCTTGTTTGTCGCTTCCGTTGTGGGCTTCTGTTTCCGGAGCTTGGTGGGACTCTATCTAGGTGTTGAGTACTAGAGATCCGATCTTGCCGGCAGAGTCAAAGTTTGATAGTCTCTGTTCATTACGACTAGAGCAATTCGTGGACACGATCTACAGCTGTCAGAAAACGTCGTTAAATGTTCTGTCACCGGCCTGTTATATTAGGGACCAACTCTATCCTCTTGCCTCACCGTCGTCGTCATGGGCTCTTAGAGCTTCTTCTTTATCCCACACTTTGTGTCCAGCGATCCAAGTCTGGAGCACCTCACCTTCCTCGCTCAAAACAGTCAAGTCTGCTCTTCTGCCTTCCTTCAATATGCCCCTGCCACCTTGCCCGTCAATATCCATGAAGGCCGCCACGTTTTCAGTGACCGTGCCTACTGCTTCAGCAATACCACAGCCTGACCACTCCATCAAGTTCCTCATACTTTGCTGAAGGGGAATACATCCACCAATCAAGGTATCGGTGCCCGCTATTGTGGCTCGTGTGCCACTCTTGACTTGTTCGAAGGGTATTTGAGAGTGGCCAGGGTATGTTCCGTCCTTGAGAGACGCAAGTTCAATGCTGTCGGTGATAACGATTGAGCGTTTGGAGTTCGAGCGGTGAAGCAGAGACACTGTGTTCGGATGTAGATGCTCTCCGTCCGCGATGATTGTGTACCACGGGGGTGCAATCTTTCCTGTTTGCGGCAGCGAAACTAATCCACTTAATCCCGGGGCTCTGGCTGTCCAGTTAGGCATTGCATTCAAAGTGTGTGTCAGTCCGCTTGCCCCAGCACTCAGTCCAGTCAAGCCTTGTTCATAGGTTGCAGTCGAGTGGCCCATAGCGACTTTGATGCCCTGTGACGTCAAGGATTTGATGAGTGTTGCGGAGCCGGGTAATTCTGGAGCCACAGTGACGAGCTTGACGGCAGACTGAAGATTTGCAGATCCGTACACTGTCGCTGGAGATGTTGCGCAGGCTTGGAAGAGAGAACTATTGTGTGCTCCTTTCTTCGAGGGGTGAAGATATGGACCTTCCGTGTGGGCACCCAGAAGCGATGCTGAGGACAATATCTCGCGAGGGGCAAGTGAGGGGAGTATCTGCCGTCATGTTAGCATGCACGTCGGCCCAACACACGAGGCGCGGGTTGTCAGCTCACCGCCTGGAATTCATCACTCTTGACGGTAGGTAGAGTCGCCCAGAAGCTGGTGACGCCTTGAGTAGCATAATATCGCGCAATATCATCTATCTTCTTTCTATAGCTTGTTTCGTCGTCAAAGTGGGTAAAGTGGAAGCCATTGGCGCCGTTGGTATGAAGCTCAAGGAACCCTGGAGCAACTATGGCGTCTTCCAGGTCGATGGCTTCACCTCCAATGTAGCCTTCTCTTTTTAGGATGAGACCCGTCTCATCGGAAATGACAAGGTGATCCTCGACGAGTTCACCATTGAGGATGTAGCGACAATTCGTGAAGAGGGTGAACCAGCCAGACATGATGAAACGTCCAATAGATAGACAAAACTAGAGCCCACACGTAGTCTCAAGAGCCCGGTAACGATATCTACCTTGGCAGAGCAACGGGAGGATATCACGAGTCGTCCCACGTCGGGGGGTAGGGTGATGGACCCCGCCAAGCGCTGATTGGCCAATGGCGCCATGTACCTCTACGTCATCGGTCGATCGTAGTGGGAACACACGACGCGCCTACGACAACATCTATCAAGAAACCAGCCACAGTGGAGAGTCTGACAGCTTGTTGTCGAGCCACAGCGAAGTAATGCGGTCGCAGAGGTACGCGGGATGTGCGCATCTGGCAACGCGGCCATTCCATTTCCAGGAACAGTGCTACGTGATGTACGTCATTGACTGCAGCTGGTGCCCCCAGGCCCCGCGCATGCGCCAGAGCTCCTTGATGCTTTTATTCCTTGCTTTTGTATTTTAAGCGGGAAGGATCTTCGCTAGGCCCAGGCCCAACCCTCTACTGAATATATCTTCTTCGGGCCCTGCGATCCTCCCGCAACAGCCGCAATTGCTGGCTGAGTGCGCACACGGACACCAGCACAAGATGTCGCAGCCAAAGCAGCAGCAGCAGCATGCTCCGGGTGGACACTACTCGGGCCACAACCCCATTCCGACTGTGAGGCAATTCGTCGACAACCTGGACAAAGACAAAAAAGCCCGCGACCAGAGAATCGAAGAGGAGCAAGCCCAAAGACAGAAAGAAGGCACAGCTCCGGCCAAGAAGCCTAAAAAAGAGCTTGAGGGTACTGAGAAGAGGGTCACGGACCCAACGACGGGCAGGGAGGTGGTCATCGCTGATGTCAGTGAGGAGATGGTCAGCGAAGTAGAGAATCCCCACCTGGTGGTTCCCAACGCCAATCTGGACAAGCAAACCGTACGTAGTCTCTACCGCATGAACAATCCGCTGCTGACAAGTAGCAGCCCATAAAGACAGATGCTTCGCAGTCGCTCAAAGAATATAAACACAACCAGGATGTCACGGCACCGCCAGACCCGGTCGCCGAGGGCACCACGACAGATGTTCCCATCCATGGCGAAAAGACAAACGTCCTCTTCCACCCCACACCCTCAGTTAGCTATGAACCTATGTTCAAAGCCCTGGAGATGCGAGCCAACATGCTATGTGCAGGCATACTCATAGGCACCATCGTCATCGGCAAGATGTTTGGTGGTGTACTCAAGGGCCTGGTTCCCTTGGGCATGTGTTTAGCCTCGGGAGTCTTCCTCTGGATGAAAGAAGTCATTCGCAGTGGAAGGGAGGTTGAATGGGACAGCGAGCAAGTCCGCGGCCAAATGGCAAGTATTGGTCAAAGCATCAGTGTTAGGTTGTTTGCTAATCGTGGCACAGGCCTCTCTGAACTTGCTCCCGGAATCAGTCGAGTGGATGAACACATTCTTGAGCATCGCTTGGGGTCTCATTAACCCTGAAATGTTCTCAGGTGTTGCCGACACGCTGGAGGATGTTATGCAAGCCTCGGTACCTGGAGTCATTGAGAATGTTCGCGTCGCCGAAATCAACCAAGGCAGCAATCCGTTGCGCATCCTCAGCTTGCGAGCATTGCCAGACTCACACATGGGCGACATGAAGTCATCCATCCACGAAGAGAACAAGAGGAAGAAAGACCCTCAAGAAGCAGCAGCCGACGAGGAGGGCGGTGATTACTACAATCTGGAAATTTCCTTCGCCTACCATGCTAGTCCCAGCGGCAAGCGAGTTTCCGAGAGAGCCCGCAACATGCACATGCAGCTGGTTTTCTACTTGGGTATCAAGGGCCTGTTTGGAGTTCCCCTACCCATATTTGTGGAGCTGCAAAGTCTCGTTGGCACTGTGCGACTGCGTATGAACATGACTCCCGAGCCTCCTTTCCTCAAGACATTGACTTTCACCCTGATGGGCACGCCCCAGGTTACGGCCGGGTGCATACCTATGCTCGAGAAAGGTGTCAATATCTTGAACCTTCCGTTAATTAGCAACTTTGTCAACTACGCAATCAAAGCGGCAGCGAGCAGTAAGCATCACCTGGCAACACAGCTCATGGATACAGTTACTGACAACTGTAGTGTATGTGGCGCCGAAATCCATGTCTATTGACATGCGTGCCATACTTCAAGGTGACTCTGTTCAGAAAGATACCGAAGCGCTCGGTGTTCTGTGGATCCGCATACACCGTGCGGTCGGCCTTAGCAAGCAAGATCGTCGGGGATCGAAACACGGCGGCAGCGACCCTTACATCACCATTGCCTTCTCCAAATATGGGAAGCCCATGTATTGTACTCGCGTAATCACCGATGACCTCAACCCAATCTGGGAAGAAACGGCAGCTGTTCTTGTCGGCCCAGAACTGATCAAGGCGAACGAAAACCTCAGTGTGGAGCTTTGGGACTCTGACCGGCACACGGCCGATGATATTGTCGGAAAGGTCGAGATATCCATGCAGAAGATGATTCAGCATCCCGGAAAGATGTATCCGCAGACTTCGAAGCTGGCCGGTATGGAGGCTGACAGTGATATGCCTGGAGAGCTTCACTGGGAAGTGGGCTATTTCAGCAAGCCAAAATTCAGGAAAGAGATGCGAACCGACGGGAAGAACAAGGCCCTTCCTAACGAGCTGAAGGATGATCCTGCGCTACAAGACGACAAGGGCGTTATCAACTCCGACGACGATGATGCCGTCATGCATACTCCTCCTGATCCTCTCTGGCCTAGTGGTATCTGCAGCGTGGTTGTGCAGCAGATCGTCAACCTCGAGCTAGAAAACGTCAAAGGAAGTGAGAATCCCAAAGGCCGCGAGTACGAGCCTGCAAAGCCGTATGGTGAGGGCAAAGAAGAGACAGGTGCAGATCTTCCAAACAGTTACTGCACCATTCTGTTCAATGATGAGCTGGTTTACCGGACACGTTCGAAAGCCGTTAGCTCTCAACCCATCTTTAACGCAGGAACCGAGCGGTTCGTGCGTGACTGGCGTTCAGCCATTGTTACCATCACCGTGCGAGACCAGCGAAACAGAGAACATGACCCTATCTTGGGCGTTGTCCCATTGAAACTGTCAGACATCCTCGAAACATCTTCCCAAGTCACAAGATGGTATCCGCTTGATGGTGGCATCGGATTTGGCCGCATACGCATCGCCCTTTTGTTCCGTAGCATCGAGACTCGTCTACCCCCTCAGATGCTTGGTTGGGACGTTGGTACCTTCGAATTCAGATCCCAGCGTATCCTAGCTGTGGGCTACAACCATCAACCCAAGCTTCGCATGCGGACTGGTGGTAGTACTGGTAAAATCGGTCGCAATGCTGCCCACAAGCTCTCCGAGGGTGATGGATATTACTGGAATTTGGAAGAGAACAACGGGAAAAATAACGTGCGGCTACCAGTGAAGCATCGTTATAGGTCCCCCATTGTCTTTGAGTTTCATATCGCCAATCATCGTAAGGCAGACGCGTATGCCGTGATTTGGCTTCAGCACTTTATCGACAACGAGGATGCCGACATCAATATCCCAATTTGGAAGACAGCTGCCCCTGCCCGGATCACCCAGAACTACATCACCGAGGAGAACTGCCACAAGGAACCTGGTCTCGATGATCTCCAGGAAGTCGGTCGCCTGCAATTCCGCGCTCGATTCAAGGCAGGCACCGATGAGTCTCATGCTGCTTTTGTAACTGATAACGACACACGTGAGACGTTTGAGACCTGGGAATGCTGCGTCACGGAAGGTGTACGAAATCACAAGGTTGAAAAAGAGTTACCAGATCGCGTGCAGGAGTTGCATGAGAAATCCTTGACCGCGGGTCGCGACATACTGAAGAATGCGGACGAGGAAGAGAAGCGAAAGTGGCTTGCAAAGGATGGACAGGACTGGTCGGGTGCTTTCGGCGATAATCCAAAAGCATACATGAACACTAAGCGGCAGAAGAGACGTGAGCCCGGTGTCGAGGAGCCACTACATGACCGCCATCACCCTTCAGACAACGAGGAGAATGACGACTCTGACGATGACTACGGCGAGGGAGATTCTTCGTCAGATATTGGTGTGGAAGATGCCAATACCGTTGGTAGCGCAAGTGCCATGGGCGGAGGCTCTGGTGGTGGCAACAAGAGCAAAAACAACGGCAAGCTGAAGTCACAGAAAACAGACTTGTCGCCGACCAAAGACCGTCAGTCTCGTCAGTCAGAATCGACAGCCCGGACAAGCAGTACTGGCGAGACAGACAATACGACATCGACCGGGGATTACAACAAACAAAACAAGCGAGCCGAAGAGCGAAAGCACCGAGGATTGATGCAATGGAAGCCAGCACGGAATGCAAAGTTTGCAAAAGACGAGGCTAAGATTGGGCTATCTAAGCTCAAGAAGAAGGTTACCGGAGGATTGGATGGAAGACAGCCAGGTGTCGAAACTGGTGAGTTGCCCAAAACGAGCGTCAGTATTTAATGCAATATGCTAACGTATTCATAGAAACTGGTTAAGCACGCGTAGCTGTGAATGAACAGAGTTTTCGCAATCTGGGTCGGTGCTGCTTCAGATTGCATTTTACTTTTTCCAGCAACATCTCCTCACCGAGCGAAGGGGCACGGGAGCTTAGTGGGATTATCATAGCATCTTCTTCGTGTCTTGTAGGCTTAGGTAAAGCCTGCAAAGCTCCTAGTATAATAATGATAACAATTAATACCAGAACTTCCAGTGCAGCAGCATGTCGTGATTGATTGTAGCCCGAGCATGCGAACCCATCCAACCTGCACTCAGTTCGCGAATCCTGTAAGCTTCGTACTCGGAAGAGCCTTGCCATTTGGATATGCTCGGAAGCAGTAGAATAAGCAGGGTGGTTGCCAACGTTCACGATACTATGACCTCGGGTGGAGCATGTCATGACGGTCGTCACAACTAGCGATCCAATATCTGGAGATCATATCAGCCACGTAAGCACGACCCCAACGTAAGCGGGAGGCCAAATGCACAGACTAAGCTTCATGAAACGGTGATGGGCTGGATCTGTCGAATATGCGCGCATTACCAGGTCCAACGACGGCTCTCATTCGTCTACCTTGAGCAACTCACTGTTGGCCTCACAAACAACAACAACGCACTATTCTATTCTAGTTTGCACCTTGTGGATGACGTTTCGAGCATTGATTCCGGCCCTCATTCCAGGAAAGCGGTCGTTCCAAGGCAGCATCAGGCATCTCGCTTGACCAGCTACGCGCCGGCGCCTGTAGCGGCGCGGTAGTTTTAGCTCATAAGCCACAACACCTAACGGCTTAGAGGCGAGAAAATGATTCGAGGGCAACGGTGTTGATCAACCGGGTCGGGACCAGTTTTTTGCTGTGCCGCATAGGATGGGCGCTTAGAGAAGCATGACGGGACGAACTTACGCCCTGCACACCTGCCGGATTCTGCGTGCCTTGAATTGTTTAGAAGTGAGACATACGGCTTTGCTTTGCCCGCTTATTTTACGACCATTGGTCGCGATGAGAGTTAGTGCCGGCCAAGTTGGGGCTTGTACGCGGGACGGGCTGCGCACATGTCTTTGACAACAAAATTCCAAGTCATGTTAAGGTTGCAGAAGAGAGACCGAAATTTAAGCGCTTGCGTTCTCGTATGATTGCTCCCGCGTGGTCCACACCATACTAGATCTTCGAGTCGAGATCCCTGGGTAGCCGCAGCCCTCCGTAAGCTTTGGCATGCCCTGATAAAAAAGAATTGGGGCTTGGAGATCATGACAAGACAGCTATGAGAGTATGCTCGGCTGCGGAAATGGTTGCGTATGCATCGATAGGATAAAGTTGTCGTTGTGTTGGTTGCGACGGAACCGCGTCTGAATGTTCGGTTAGCCTGCATATGCAGGCCCAGTTGTTGGGGAGAGAGTGACCGATTCCTTGCACCTGCATGCATTGGTACTTGGTCACATGCTCCCAGCACACTCCATATACCGGGTCAAAATTGACCCATGAATCTGGCTGCTTCTGAGCCCATGGTGCTGGAAAAGCACCCACTGTTTGTTGTTGGACTCCTAGCGTCTGTCGGGAGGTGTCATTGAGCCCCATAGCATGACACACAATGGCCTCGAAGCTGACTATAATCTCTGCCCCAAGTTATATACCCGAGCAAGACGATGCGGCTGCGATGAGTGAAATACCGACGGCACAGCCGGATGACGAATCTAGGCTGTGTGTGACGTGAGTATATTTTCCCATTCGCCGATTACCGTTTGATGCCTCAGGAGCAGGGTGGGGTGGCTTTGGGTGTGCGCGTAAGGCTCTGTATGGTCGCAGAAAGGGTCTAAGGCGTGGAAAAACGTGTAAGTCCCCTGTCTCACCCTAACTCGGTGGGTATCGAGTACTATCCGAGCCGACCCCACTCGCGTCGCATTCCTTTCCTTCGTGTACATCTCCGTAAGTAAGATTGAGGAGCCTTATCTGGGCTAGCTGGGTGGCGTCGTGTGTTGCCTCAGTTGTTGAGTACCCAGGTATGCATTGTATGGCGTCAAGGGCATGCACAGGATCTTGCCCACAATCAAAAGTAGTTGCACATGACATGAATGGCTCATCGGTATCTTTTCAGGTGAACGTGATGTTGTCATGCGACCTTCGGAACTCTGGATGCCTCATAGGAGATGTAATTGTGAGAAAATCGAGCCTCATCGCGTCACTGCCAGATGTTGTCGATAGCTACTTTGCTAGCCACGCATACTTGGCTAACTACACGTTATAGAGGTCATAACTAGGTAGTGAGAGAAGGAGGGGATGATGCGCGTTTCAGCCCATAAAAGCGGCACGTAAGGAAGCGGGGACCTAGTCCCCGTAGGTACCTTCCAAGCCAAAGCGATGAAGCTGCTTCACCGATAGTACGCCACGCCTCTTTCTTTGCGCATCACCGCCATTTCACTATCGCGCTCGATTTCCCGGATTTCAGGTTACATTATCCAGGATGTTGTTGTTCTGTTTCTCACCGACGTCTTTTGGTAGCATACCGTCTCGGCTTCTGTGGGCCGCTCAAGGCAGCACCATCGGTTTCATGATAACCATTTCCCCCAAAGAATACATGTATTGCTAATTAAAATGGACAAGCTCACTCCAATGGTCTCCTTGTACTGGGTCTTCTGCTGCAGGATGTGGCAAGCCCTCCCGGATCATCCCACTCGATGCTTGCAATTCGTCAGGATCGTGAACATCCAACTCGAAAGTGACGAATCATATCATACAGTCAGTGAAAAAGGCGCTTGACACGTAGCTACGCAGGCATATTGGCTTCGGGATGGTACACAAGATCGTAGGTGGCTGCTAACCCTGGAGCTTGGTTTGCTCTCCTTCTCGGCGGATGACCGGCCCAACAAGAGTCTGCAGAACTAGAATTTGTGGTGCGTAGTACGGTGGTCAGCGCGGGTGTCGTGTAAATACTAAATGTATGCGTCAGGGTAGCAATCTTAGGAGTTTGATCAATGGTGGAACAAATGTCTAGTGATGCGAGACATAGAGTAGAGATTTGATTGTGAGCACTACATCGTCGAAAGCCCAAAGCAGCGTGCAGCCGAGACATTGCTCAGGATCTACTGACTCAAATGATGACGCACATAACCAATGAGAAGCTGCCGCCATAGTAGATCGTGATTTGTGGGGTGGATATGGATCTCTTTCGCAAGGAAACTCATTCTCTTGAGTCTCCAGCAACCCCGATTGGAGTAGAGATCGATCGCTCTACCTATCGTAACCCCATATTACAGATTAAGAAGACTGCATTCACTTGGGCATCACTCCGTGTCATCGTCCATTGTCGATCACCAACGACTGACTAAATTCCGGCCAAGCCGCTGGCTGACGGGGGTGTCAGTTGGAAGTCCACTCTTCGCCGCTGCTCAGAATACTTGCGCCATCTGCCGTTTCGAAGATCGATGTCCGCATTAGCTTCCAGCCATGTGAGTGCGGCAAAAGAATGCAAGGCTCGGTCCGTTCAACATTGTGTGAGGCGTGCGTCAGTGAAGCGGGAGCCGAAGGCAGTCACACGCTTGGGACGGCAACACTGCCGCTTCAACCCCGGGGCCTTCTGCAATATCGGGGACCTTGGAGAACAATTAGCAAGCCAGGAAATCATCGTAGCACACAGATCAGTGGCAGATGAGTGCACATATCTGCAGCAAGGTGAACATTTGCGAGTTGATTGGTCACGATCGGTGATGTTGCCCGCACGCAGGATGAAAAGAAGAGACATGTGCAATCAGTGTTCTTTCCATTAGCCGCCTCAGATACAGATGTTTCAATGCATTCTGGCTGTGTTCGCTCGGTTCAAGTAATTTGCCTCCATGGGTGCATGATGCCGTCCTATTATAGCTCCCGAAAAAGACCAGTGTAGATATGACTCAGTATAGTGATGTATTTGGACACACGTTTTGCCGATAAAAATGAGTGCTTTAACGGCGACGGGGTGCGCACTAGTGCGGTAGTTAGCGAAATGCCGAAGCTGATGATTGCGGGACTGACCAAACAATGAGCGCACAGCTGATCATTCTGATCAATGAAGTTGTAGCTCTGGGGGTGGCCTTCCTGTTGCCAGTTTCGGCAAGGGTGCCTGTAGTAGCCACCACCTGTCGCGCCGGTAGGTCTGCCACCAGAAGTTGACTGTTGGTGCTGAGTCTGGGATGAGGAAGACATGATGGCCAGATTGTAATTGAATTTGATGAGTGAATGTAGGTGATTTTCGGAGTTGATATGGTGAAGAGGAGAGTGCAATGGGCAGGAAAAGATGATCGTCTTGTAGATGACTTTTCTTGCATCGAAGACATTGACCACTTTATAGTAGCACAAGATGGCCTTCTCCCTCAAATCTCGCCATGCGGTTTCCGCGCCTCAATCTAAGATCATTAGACGGATTAACGGTAACTAGGCAAACTTCGCCCCTACCGAGGACGGTCACATTGCATTGATGGTCGGGTCCGGGAAGTGGCCGTCAGGCAGTCTTGTGAGAAGAGCGAAGGCGCCACACGGCACAACGAACGCCTCACGACACCAGTGCATCGGAAGGAAACCCCCCAACCGTGCCTCCGCCACACTAGTCTACAACTCCCGGAGCCGCTCTGACAATATACGCTATCGTTCTTGAGCTATCGTGTAGTTTCTAATCCACCTTCGGCTCCAACTCGGCTGTTCTAAGCCAATCTCTTTCTGGTATGCGCCGCACCGATCAATTACATGTTCGCAGCAACCACGAACAGCCTCAGGCTCCAAACATCGGTCTTTCCGTACTGCCTAGCAACGGCAGTTCACTATTCAGCTTCAAAATGCCACTCGATGTCTCACACCGGACCCACACATGTAACTTCCATCAGCGCGACATTACTACCTGTCAAATGCTTGTCATCCAACACCACGCTAGGTTCAACGGAGTGGGCACCATTCCACCAAGCCAGAAACTTTACTCTGAGCTGCTGATCAATAATTTTCCAACAAAGGCCGCCCCCAATAGGTACCAGGCATCTGTACAAAATTTGCTATAGCCGCCGCTCCGGGCTGGCCGAATCAACCCTTGGGTGCGTCGCAGTCTGGTACCAACCCATAGCCATCTTTGACAACACCGTACAAGGTCCGCACAAGGTCCGCACAAGGTCCGTCATCCTCAAAAACGCGGCATGAGTGCTACCTTAGGAGTCTGAATAGGCGAAGCTAACACTGTCGAATCAGCTGTTGCTCGTCGTCCCCGAGAACCCTTCGTCAAAGAGCTGAGCGCGCACAGCTGGAGCCTGATGAGATATGGCGAAGTACATCCAGTTGCTATTGGATAGTAGCGCTTGCGCATCTCGATTGTTGACGTGATGCAATACACATCTGCCTCTTGTGCAGCATCATTTCCGATCCGCTTGCACAGCCGCCAAAGGGTTGCTCATCGTTCGAGCGAACTACCTTGCGAAGTATGTAGTTGTTGTAGTGTCAGGAGGGGTACTGTCGCACACATCAGGCACTGACGAGTACAAGGCTTCAATCTCTGGAGGTCAGTGGCCCCCCATTGGGGGTAAAACCAGACGAAGACCATGCGCATAGCTCTCAAGGAGCATATCCTAGGCCACCACCGCCCTTCGCGACGTTTTCGGCCGCGGCAAAGGGATTTTCGGCATCAAGGCCATTTCAAAAAGGCACACTTAATCCTTTCGGTATTCGGAACGAACGGCACCAGCACGGGGAATGACCGTTCAGCCAGAAAGCTGCGAAGCGTTGAAACCACCCGTCTATAGCAATCGCGTCCCGATCTCATGACCCCAACAAGCGGATTCGGTTGCGTCCAGATATCCTGGATGCTAACACAGGGAATCGTACCTTATAAGAAGAGCGTATATGGTGGGTTCGTTCCAGTTCGTTTCCCAGACATGCATACAACGCATAAACGCGCTTCAAACTCCCCCTCGCAACCGCGCCGCATGCGATCGTGGGACTACCGCGGACATTAACCGCGGGCTCTGCTATCGATAACAGAGACCTATTGCAGGTCGGCGAAATACCGGATAGTTGTCCAATTAACGCCAACTATGCATTTCGACCGATTATGGGAAGGAAGTAGGGACAGCCTCCCTGTGCGAGGGATCATTGGCAGCTTTCTGAAATAAATTTATCAAAAAAAAAATAGGGTTCAAATGACCAGCAGCATCCTCCCGTGGGCGATAGGCGCATGCGGACTTCCCCCGTATTACAACCTCTGCACGGCAGCTCCATCGGTGTGATTGGTGCAAACTAGTGTTGTACCAGGACCTACTCCTCCCAGTAAAGGCTTTGTACAGTTTTACATTCATTCTTAACATAGCATACCGCTGTTATATCTAGCATCAAAGTGCAGCATGGTCGGGTTGTCGCCAATGGGAAGCAGCGTACCACGGTTTCGCAGACGACATTGGAGAAGCACTGCCTCAACAATTGGGGGCCAACGTCGACCGCAAGGTCGAGTATCGCAGGTAGCCAAGGTGCCTATGGTGATCGGTGTGAGAAGAATGGTAGAGGCACAGCTCGAACGCCGGAAGCGTCCAATGTGTGAGTGTAGCTACCTCATGAGCATGTTGACGAAGACTAGGCCGCGACATACCTCCCTTCAGCGCGGAAGAACACTCTTTGGAATATTTAGGATAACTCACAGAAAACAGCATCGATATGCCCCCAGCCACCAAGATTGTTGATAGCACTGCGGCCCCAGCGAGCGGAAGGAAGCCAGACGCACGTGGTCACCGAGAATACCTCACATGCGCTTTCAGGAGACACGATAGAGGTGTAAGAAATGACAATACATACCAAATGAAAAGTGACCAGCTTTGGATAATGTCTAGAAGCGAGTGAGCCCCATTCAACAAGTGCAGTCATGCACATGATCCCCTCTAGAATTTCTTACACTTACACATCCTCCAGCAGGACTCCACCGCCCTCCTCGGCATCGAAGAACTCATCGTCATCCTCTTTTCCCGCGACCACATCCTCAACGTCTCCACCCTCCAACAATGCGATGGCCTTCCAGGCAGCAATGGTCTCAGCCTGTAGCCTCTTGACGCCCTTTACCACGCCTCCGATGTTCTTCCCATCGACTCTCACCTGAACCATATATCCGGCGTCTTTGCTTCCGTTCACTCCGCTTGCGCCGTCATCCGTGACACGAACATACTTCACACCCTTGTCTACGGCAAGGATGCCCAGCCGCTCTTTCGGGTGAAGACAGTCTACGCCATCGCGTAAGATGCGTTCAAGGCGTGATAATATACCCAAGCGGCGGACAAACTCTTCGCAGACTTCGAAAGAGCCGTGGCTGTCAATGTAGATGGCGCCGAGAACGCTTTCGACTATATCCGAGAGGAACTTGGGAGGATCGGTGAGTGAGAGAGCGTGCCACGGGAAACGAGCGTCATGCTCTAGGGCAGCAGCAATCTCGCTCCTGGCTTCGGCATGCTGGCGCATAGCTTCGGCTCGCGACGCCACGAGCTCGTAGCTTGTAGAGCGAAGAAACTGCCATAGAGCTCTTCGATGAACTTCAGGTTTGAACGTCTCTTTGTTAGTCAGTTCCTCTTCTACAGTCGTTTCGAACATGCTGTAAGTGAGGAAAGAAGCATTGACCATGGCTGTTCGGATGCCATGCATCTTGTAGTGTGCTAGCCCGGGTTTGTGAGCGTAGAGTCGCTTGGATACGATGTAGTCGAGCACCGCGTCGCCGAGGAACTCTTCACGCTCGTATGAGCAATGTGTGTTGAGCCCACGGAATGTAGAATGTGTGAGCGCCTCGAGAAGCAGTGCTTTGTTATTGAAAGTATGCCCTATCAGGCTCTCTACCAAAGTAAGGCTCATCACTGTGCCCTGGCAGGGAGCGGCGTCGAATAGCTTATCGTTCGCTTCTGGGATTGGTGTCCATTTTTCCAAGGGCAGCAGGGCTTGCACGCATGCAAATGCTTTTGAAAACCCCCCAACAAGATACGAAGCGCCAATGAGCGATTCTATCACGTCGGCGATCAACTTTGAAGATTTTTCATGCTTCGCCGGCAATGGCGTATCAGCGAGTATCTGACTTATGTATCTGGGCTTCCACTTAGCTCCAGTGAAGCGTTTGTAGAAGATGAATTGGTCGAGACCAGTAGCCAACGTTGCTCGAGCCAGATAACCGTTACTGACTAGCTTCCCCTTCTTTCCAGTCAACATACCTTCAGGTATGCGGAGATGAGCAGCCATCAGATGAAGAGAGGCAATGAACTTCAAGATACAGTCTCCGAGGAATTCCATTCTCTGATAGTTTTCACTGTCTTCAGCTGCCGATGAGGTGAGTGCGGTAACGACTACTGGTAAGTGGAAGGCGTCGATATCGACTTGCTTGAGAAGAGTCGTCCTGAGTCGGTCCGCGACCATGTACACTTCGAGTTTATGCGCGATTGATGGGAACAACAATGCCAGAATGGTGTATGGAGTTGGAAGTTTGTCGACGATGCATGCTGTCGCTACAAGTCTCTCGACCCTAGTGTACGCCTCGCTCTTATTCTCGCTCTCATAGATGGGATGTAAGAAATCTCGGCGCTTGGGAAAACGCACGGCTTCGATCAGCGTTTCTTCTACATTCGAAGACCCTTGCGATTGCGACGGAATTATGGTCTTTGCAATGAACTTTCGCATATCTCCCATCTGTGTTATCAGTCCCCAATCCATTGGATCCAGGCTGCCTTGGGCTAGGAAATCCGGGGCTGATCGCTGGCCTTCAGTCGTCGCCTGCCATTCTCGAAGTTCAGCATGAGAAAATGCGCGACCTGATTTGTCACAAGGGGCGAGCAGGTAGAGGAAGTCGCTGACGTTCTCTTTGATGTAAACTCCAAAGACCGAACGCAGCATCTTCCAGGTGATAGAGCGCAGCAACTGAATCTCAGCATCAGTGAACGATCTACTAGATAGCGAGGACGCCGTCACGGTATATCGCTTGGTTTCGTTCCAGTGTAACAAAATGTCTGGCATCGCAGGCATAGCGGACGGCGTCGAGAGTATCATGCGCAATGGCTCCTCTCCGTGCGCCGTCACTTCGAGTAGGGTGCAATTCCATTCATCGGGGCTGTTATGGTGAGACTGCGCGACGGTTTGCCAGGGATCTAGAGTTTGCGAGACTGGTACTAGAGAAGGCTGATTGTCGCCAATTTGGTACTGCACTGCCTGGTCGTCTTCGTCTCTCACCGGTAGGAGGTTTTCGTTTACTAGCCTCGCAACGTACAGAGCTTTGTAAGCCTCGAAAGCAGCATCCTTCTGCGCCATTCTTTCTGTTATCCAAGACTCGGAGCTGCTTGCTGTTCTCATCGCTGGATCAACGGAGATGGGAAGTGTGACCTTGGCGGTAATCCGACCGCCGGTATTTGTGAAGTCAAATTCTGGCCGTGTTTCAACGTACGCACCAGAGGCTAAACGAGCGCAGAAATGGTAGAGATGTTGGGATGCATTGTCAAGAGTCAGCAGGGCACTAAAGGGTTTGTTAGTCGGGGCTGGGTAAAGCTGGGATGTTCTCTATGATGAGACATGGAAGCAAATGCCCCGTACGCTGGCTGCGCGGACTCACCCAGTACTTTCAACCTTGAAAAACCGCGAGCCGTACTCATCGATCTGCTCTTTTTTCCGCGCCAATTCGACTTGGCGCTCATCATCTTCGTAGGCTTTCCTCATTTCGGCTTCAAGTAACTGCCAGGATGTCGAGGAACGGGCGACTCCAGTGTCCGGAACGAGGATTGAATAGCGCGACCGTTGTCGTCTTGCTCTCCCCCGTCTTTGAACAAAGCTCCTACAGCGATGAAGCTACAGTCAGCCTGTATTCTGAATATTACCCGTCAGAAACATACTTTAAGTTTTTAGGACGCTCAAAGCAGACCACAAGATGACAACTAGACACATCAATGCCCTCCTCCAGTACGCTCGTGGCCAGCACAAGATTGATGCTACCAGCCCTGAAGTCGTCAAGAGTTTTCTGCTGGTTTTTCGGCTCCGCGTAACTACAGATGTTTGATTTGCGCTTGGATGTCTGTGATTCGCCGACAAAGGTACCTACACGTAGTAGGCCTTGTGTTCGCGGATGAACAGTCAAGATCTCAGCGAGAGATGCCACCCATACTCTTTGTTCCACGAACACAAGGCCAGTAAAATTCGGATTTCCAGTGGCTTCACCAACCAAGGTATCGACGAGGGTATTTACTTTGTGAGACAATCTCTCCAATATGGGAATAGTGGTGGTGCTGATATCGCGAAGCGGGAGTTTCCTGAAGATTTTTATAAGATGCTGCCTCTCTTTGGTCGTTAGGTCGAGGAGTTGTTCATCGGCGATGCGGTTGGAATTCTCGAACTTGTCCACGCATAGGTGTAAATAGTATTCCATAGCAGACTGCCCAAGCTCCTCCTCCATTGCATCTGCTTTCGAGACCAACTGCTTCAGTTGGTCGTGACAGTACGTTTTATTGCTATTCCAAAGCTTTTGGAGTTGGTGGGCGACATCGTATCCGTTTCTCTGCTGTTCCAAGAGAGTAATCACATGGGGATCTCTCATGAGATCGTAAGTCGTGTATGCGGTTTTGAGTGCCAGCAGCAAAACAGAGGGACTTCCACCTGGGATGTGCGGAGAATAGTTGATCTGCATGAGCTCTGGTTGATGAGCATAGCTGATCAATTCAGATCTGTGCAGCTTTGGTGTTCTTACGGTAGCTTGTAAGTTCTGCTCGATCATCCTTCTGAGCGTTAACAATATCCAGGCTTTTGGAGGATCAGGGCTTACTCAAGGCCTTCTTTGCTGGCTGCTGCTTTCATAACAGGGCTAGCACTCAGCCCAAGAATTTTGGGTATCTCAGAATTTCCGTTCCGTAGCTGAGGCATATAGAAGTCCTTCATGATGCGATGCGCTGGATGCTTCTCTCTGCAATGGTGCGCTATAAGATATTAGCCAAATATCTTTCTCTCTCAATCCAGTAAACAAACCCTCATCAAAGATGAGCAAAGCCAATTTGTTCAGTTTCACAAAACCATGTGTAAGCGCATCGAGCAACACCTGGTGGGTGGATAAGACGACACGGACGTTGTGTAGTACTGTGTCCCAGTCGCTCTGTTTGGCCCACAGTTCAACATCGTCTCTTCCGCAGAGAAGCTGGTACCCAAATCCAGGCAAGTTGGATTGGAAGACTTCATGTTGTTGTTCGCAGAGTGTCACTGTGGGTGCTAAGAACCAAACGAGCTGGTTGGGAGGGTGAGACGTAGTCTAGCGTAAGGGCCTAGTGGCAGGTATCCGCACCTTGTCGGGTTGGCACGTCTCCAATTCGGCTCGTGTTCGTTCAATCGCTCTGCAGATTGGTCAATAAGATAATTCCAGTGACTGGTTAGAGGAATTACATGTGCGTTTTCCCGGAGCCTGTGTCCATGACAACGATGATGTTGGCTTTCATGCTTTCCTCGACCATTTCAGCCTGGTAGCCCCGCAGCCGGAACGTTGGGCTGGGAGACGCGATGGCAGCTGAGTCGCCATCACTGTTGTGCATGGGAGAGTCCATGAACGACTTGGAGTGACGAAGTCGATGCTAGCGCAAGTCTGAATATAATACAATCAAGGACGTTTGACGTTGAGCTTCGTGGGTCAAGGTAGCCATGGTCCTCAATAGCGCTAGCGATGTTGGCTGATTAACGGCGTGCAGGTCAGGTCGTACAAGGCAGAAAACCACCTAAGGCAGATGCGACTAACTTGACTTATTTGTCGCTACTCGCATGACGGTGAGCCTTTTTCGATGTGAAAGCATGTTGTTTCGCAGAACGGGTAACTCAGCTAGTCTTCATAGTGTGCGAATTGTGTGTCACTTGGTAATATTTGACAAAGCGGCAAGGAATAGGCATTTCAGGACATGATTTTCGTAAATGCTACATAAGCCGCTTCATGCCTTTGGTCGTTACTGGCACGGTTGTCCGCAGGCGCCAACCGTCTACAAGTTGGTGAGGTAGTCCTCGACCTCCGAGGGACTCAACTTCCTGAACCGCGGTCCGACAGCACCTTCAACGCCCTCGACACCAAGAAGCCTCTCCTCTGGCGGCCCGACAATGCCAATCTCGACAGTCTCACCGTTCATCTCTCCTTCTATGGTCTCCTTGAGGGTGAGAAGGGCGATGTGGATGGCATCCTCGAGCTCCAGACCGTCCGTGTATCGCTTCTCCAGGAATGTCTTGGCGCTCGTTGCGCTCTTTCCTATCGCCGTCGCTTTCCATGGGAAGTAGCTGCCGCTGGGGTCGACCTGGTACAGACTGGGACCACCCTTGAGAATACCGCCGGTCTTGCCGCTAACCTTCTTCTTCTCTTCGCCCGTCTGCTCATCGCTCTTGCCCTCGGCCTCGGGCTCGATGCCGTCGTCCCATCCCGCAATCAGCAGGCTAACACCGTACGGCCGCACACCACCCGACTGTGTAGCCTCCTGCATTACTCTCGCCACATCCTGGACTAATATCCTCGTAGGGGGGTACTCATTGTAGACGCGCTTGTAGCCAGTATGTGAGACCTTTCTGGCCTTGTCGACGAGGACGCGGTAGTCAGGGCCCATGCCAGAGTAGACCATGCCGAGGTTGGGTGTTATGAGGCTGATCTTGGACGACGATTGCGAATCGATGAGCGGTGATGACGACTTCTTCTCCGTCGCGAGGACGATGCCATTGGTGGCTGCAATCTCTTGTCAGCAATGTTGCATGGCCGTGGCTAAGAGGACATTGTTACCCTTGATTCCTAGTGAGGTGACACCCTGGTTGACGGCGTTCAAGGCATACTCTGTTGCTATGTTAGACACAGGCTCTCCTCTACGTCACGAGACCCGGAGTCTCCTCAAGGCGCATACCAATCTGGACCAGCTTTCCGCTACACGAATGTTAGCATACATGTCATAGGCAATCGATAGCGCAGTGTCCATGTACCTGGGAGAGAAAGTAGTGAGGGAGAAGGAGTATCTGTCCGCCATGGCGACTCTAGTCTTGTTCTGGAATTGCTGTTATAAAAAGGTGGTGTAGTCGTCGGCGGCAAGAGGTTCGGCGGGGGTGGATAGACAACGCGAGTACTGAAGGCGACCGACCTGCTAGAGCTCCAGGCTACCCAGAGCTTCGTCGCGGGAGCGCCAAGGCCGGCGCTCGGCTCAACCCAAACTCCGGCCTTGTTCAAGCAAGCTGCAACTTTGATTTCTCCGACCTTCCAGAACCGCTCTTACAAGTCACCACTACGCCTGCAGTGTCCTGCCACCGTGTCCCCCGGTCCGTACAGCTAGAGACGCTGCGCCGGAATATGATCCGCACTACCGAGACACTTACGTGGGCGAATGTCTTCCCCGCTGCTTGCTGATTGATCGCCTCGTCATCTTTATTTATGATCACCTACGTGCTTCTTCACTGGTAAGAGTCGCATTAACCTCAACTCCGCCCTCTAGTAGCAAAGCCTCTGCACACCATGTCTTCGTCGTCGGGCTTTCAGCCTATGCCAGGCTGGTACTGGCCAGATGATGCGCCTAAGAATGAGTCCTCGCGCGAAAGCGCCTCTTCCGCAGGCACCTCGTCGCGCTCACAACCGTCGGATGCGCCCACT
This sequence comes from Stemphylium beticola, assembly GCA_029100535.1. NCBI lineage: Eukaryota > Fungi > Ascomycota > Dothideomycetes > Pleosporales > Pleosporaceae > Stemphylium > Stemphylium beticola. The sequence continues at coordinate 91,577 of JARBXR010000088.1, read as the reverse complement.
AGCGGCGAGGATGCCTCGTCAGGGCCACGCAGTTCCAGACGCACCTACTGGCCTCCGAGACAGTGCAGAATCTGTCTCGAGACGGTTCATCCCACCTTCAACGCCCCATCGCAAAGCCTTCCTGGCTTCTTACAATCTCCCAACGTTGTTTACGAAGATGAAAGCGGTCGCCTCATCCGCCCATGCATGTGCAAGGGCTCTTCCAAGTATGTTCACGAAGCTTGTCTGCAAGCTTGGAGACATGCAGATCCCAGCTACGGACGCAGGAACTATTGGCAGTGTCCGACCTGTGGTTTCAAGTATCGCCTCGCGCGTCTAGGCGCAGGGCGCTTCATTGGCAGCGTTTGTACGTTGTGTCATTCCTATTCAAAAGGCGAGCGCTAACAAACCGCAGCTGCTCAGATTGCCTTGACCGGCTTCATACTGCTTTCCATCATTTTCGTCCTGGGATTCATTGCCGATCCCATCATCAACTTATATCTAGACCCATGGAGTTTCTTATCACCCTGGTCTGGACTCTCGGCTTCCGACTATGCATACTACTATGAGGACGAGTCGTCTACCTGGTATGAGCATTTTGCGAAAGGCTTCGCGAGCATGGGTGTTCTTGGCTTTTTGAAAGTTCTAATTGCCAGCCCACTCAGCTACTTCAGAATCGGAGGAAGCGCTCGCGGTCGGACGACTGGTCGCGATCGGTATGAACAGGTCAGCTGGATCATTATCTTGATCGGAGTTGCTACTTTCTTAACGGTATGTTGCAAAAAAATCCGCGCGGTAACAGTATTCTGACGTGAGCAGGCCATCTACAAAGGAGTTCGCGTCTGGAGTCGTCGTGCGCTCGAAAGAGCTGGCGAACGTGTCATGGATGTCCAAGGCGACAATGAAGATGACGATGACGAGTAGTTATGGCTGCAATGCAAGTCTATGATATACCGTTTACACTCTCCTCTCTTTTCCAGCCCGATTGAGACCAAGTCCGCACTTTCTTAAATTGCCACAAGTTATTCCTCAATACTGTGTCGATTAGTCTACGTGCGAAGATCAAACCAGCCCGCGACCTCCATATCGGCATTGCGCGTTTTGTGCTAGCTGAGCTTTTGGAACGTGGCGCTACCCGCCTTTGGCACTCATTTTGTTCTACCTTGCCTGCTCCTGGAGCACCTTTTCATGGCTCGAACGACATCAGGGCTTTGGCACATCTCAATCCTGATACTACCTTTTTCTTGTATGATTACAATGACCGCACTGGTTTTAATTTCGTGAATAATGGAATCACTATGTTATAGATGGACAAGTTTAACTGATTCATAATCAGCTTCACTACAAAAAAATTACAAACAATACAAAATGTTCGGAAAAAAAGCATATACAATTATACGCCAACGGCATTGCCGACAGACGGTATTCCCTTGATACATATGAAAGTACCCTGGGTATCTAGCCTCCTCTTAGTAATGCTATGAAGCTTGCCCGTCTATAACCCCCATCGAGTACTCCCAATACCAGAATAACCCACACCCTATGTCCAGGTTCCAGGTCCCAAATCCCAGGCCCACCCAATGTGAACAAAGGAAAAATAAGAGAGGAGAAAGAGAAGATGAAAGAAAACCATACCATAAAAATAATATGTGTCCCGGGGTATCAAATATTACAAAGGTGAGACGCCTAAGGAATTGCGCCCACTAATCCTCCTATTCACCAAAAGGGTTTTTTCCACCTTTCAGAAAAACTCTCTTTGTCCCGCCGACTTTGCCCAAATCTCCGAACTCCGACTGCCTCCTGCCCACAGCACTAGGACCGGTGCGACTTCCCGGGCGACTGCCACCGCTGCTTTCGGGACGCGAATCTTCGCGCTGGAAGGAAGGGCGTTCGGAGGTAATGACATTGCTGCTCACGGTGCGAGCTTGCTTCATCATACCTTCGATCCACTCCAACTTATCATCGCTAAGATCCAACTTCTTTGCTTTTGGGCCCGCGAGCCCGACTTCTCTGCCTTGCCACGAGTTGCGCGACGAAGTGGTTGAAGGGATGAATGGCTCTTCCGAGATATCCGGTGTTGAAGCGTTGAAGCTGGGCATTGGTGGAGGAGCTTCGTCGCTCGAGATGCCTACGCCCAGGCCAGAGGATTTGACTGGTGTGGTTGATGGGCTGGGGAAGGGGTAACCAACGCTGATGCGTCTCTCACGCCTACTCATGACGCTTTCGGGGCGAGTGGGCGAGGCATCTGGCTGCTTTACCTCGAGACCGAGGACCTCGAATTTTCCCTCGCTCGCTGTTCGGCGACCGTGATGCTCCGCGTATTGACGGAGGTATTCGCCTAGATCGGACCAACCACCGCCTACGCGCACCATGACGCGTTCGCCATTCTCACCAACGCGCCGGATAAAGAGCTTGATGGGCTGCTCTTTGCCTGGCTGTGTAAGGTGGTACAGTTTGATGTCGTTGTCGCCTCTTGCTGCCGCTGACTTACGTCCGGAGTGGACATTGCTAAGCTCGAATTCGCTCTTGGCCGGCGATAGCGTGAGCTCGGGTCCTTTAAAACCGCTCACTGAACGAGCTGCTCGCAGATATGCACGACTTCCTTTCGCCATGAGGCCGCGTGCTGGTTTCACTTCAGGGGCATCGGGGCCAGGACCTGAAGTGAGCCGAATGTGAGCGGGTATAGTCGTCAGGATATCGGATATCTTTCGCTCCAGTTCTTCCGCGCTGTTGGCTGGCTTGTGGCTGAAGCGTGATGGGGGCCATGGCGCGTCGGCAGAATCCTCGTCGATGGTGACGGGTTCCTTTTCGGATCGACGCTTTGCCATGGCAGCATTGAGTTCAGGACGAGGGGCCCTCATCGCGCGGTTAGTAGCGTTGCGGACCGATGGTGATTCCTCTACGGTACTGTGTGGACTGGAGTCTGGAGACATGTCCGTTGAAAAGGAGCCAAGACTCCCTCTCCAGGAGCGTGGTGTTTGCGGAGGGTCCATCAGGGCGCTATCTTGGCCATCATTAGCGGTGATGGTTGGATTAGCGGAAAGTGCGGGAGGTGTAGGACGGTCCTGTGCATAACTGTCCGACGGGTCATCCGCTCTGGAGCTATTTTCTGGACTATCGTCAAGGTCGTGGTGCACAACAGTATCACCTTCGTCAAACTCCGACTCGTCATCGGTGATTGGAGGTTCTTCAAAGCCGGTGTGACTAGGAAGCAAGTTATTCGCGCGCAAAGATGTGTCATCAAGAGCAGTGGACGTGCCGGTCGGTGTCGCTTTGTCCTGAGACCAGCCGAGCTTGGCCGCATCGACGTCCTCGAATGTTGATCGTGTATCCCCAGAGCCTATGGTTGTGTCTACCGTAGAGTTGCTGCTACCAGATGCACGAAGAGAGTCGTCTTCTGAGGACGTGTCATGTCCGGTAGCAGCAGCATGCTCGTAGGAAGGTAGCGCAATCACACTTTGACGGGACGCGGGTGAGCGAATTTTGGGCGATAAGATCTCATCAATAGATCCAGCAGAATCTCTTGGAGTATTGAGGGGATCTGTTTTGAAGCCGGTAAGCGATTGCTTGTTTGAACGAGAACCCGTGCTGGCCTCGGCACGCCCTTGTTTACTGGCATAGCTCTTGACTAGGGCCGCAGCGATTGATCCTGAGTTGTCACTTGGGCGGTTTGAGTGTGGGGTAGCGTTTGAGCTCGAATTTATTGACGCATTTGGTGTAGAGGGAGAGGTGCTGTTGGTGGGATGCAGATGCTGCCCCTGAATGGCATTCCTTTGTGCGGTGAAACCTTCTGCTTGCCTTTGAAGATGGAGATCCATGACTCTCCTCCTCGACTCATGCTTCCAACGACCGTAGTCGGCCTCTGTATCCTCAAATGTGTCTATCCAATGGTCTGGCAAACAGTCTTCTCGCCCTTCGAGTGTATCGAGCATCCTGTCCAGACGCCTACCCAGATCGCTCACTCTCTGATGCAGTACGCCCGAGATTGTATCCACGGCTTCTTTCCATTGCTCAAAGGCAAGATCGGACGTGTCTGCTGGCGGCTCAATGGCGTCCCACCCTAGCCGCATGGCTTTTTGAGCGGTGTCGAGCTCGTTGATGTAACGGGGTGCTTCGCGGAGAATGGAGACGCGCGCGGTCCAGGTGGTGAGGCGATCCTTGAGCTTGGCGTGGTTCGGCAAAGCTGATAGCAGGGTCTGGGTGATGAGAAAGGAGAAGTCGTCCATGACCTTGTAGTGCTGGCGATGGGTTTCGTAGCCAGAAGAGGACGGTCTCGACCTGCCAGCGGGGTGCATGTCCAAGACGTGCTCCTTTAGCTCTTCGACGTCGAGCTTGAGCATCTCATCCTCAATGTCATCCAGGCGCGCTTCGTGTTGCTCCACCTCAACCGACAACAACGACCCCCAGTATTCGAGCGGCGGCATGATGTCGGAGAGGTCTGGGTCGGCGACGTGTTCCCTAATGCGCAGCTCGATGCTCTTCCTCCTCTGCTCGCGGTCTTGGGCGCTCGGCTGCTCAAAGGTGCCTGACCATCCCCATTGCTCGATCTCGGCGCACCATGTCTTCAGTCGTTGGGCAGCCTTGGCGACGCGCGAGCCCAGGTCCCTCTCGGCGGCGGTGAGGGTATCGATACAGGCGAAGAGCTTATATTCGTCACGTGTGGTATCGAATGGCATTGGCTTCTGGGTGAAGGCGCGCAGGGTTGTTTCGGGCGACAGATCGCGAAGACGGCTGTCATCTGTGTGGCCATGTGCCCGTCCCCTTCTGCCGCCGGGCGACATGATGGGCGAGGGTACTCGATGGGGGGTTTGAGGTGGCATTAAGCGCACTGGGGAGGAAAAGGCGTCCATGATGGTGCTGGCGCGCCGTGGTAAAGAGCGACTATGGGTGGGAGATTGTATTACAAACGAAGGTAGCAGGCACAAAGGAGACGGCGTCTCGGTTTAGGCGCGGAAAAAAAAAGTGCGTGACGTCTTTCGCGGATGCTCTGATGACACTATAAAGCTTTTCCTTGGACGCCCTCGGTTTCGCTGAGGCGTTTGCGCTGCCGGCAGCATGAAGATTTGTTGACTGACGCAGCGTCCGGCCACCGAACGTCTGGTGCCGGGCGTGCATCAAGGTTGCAGGCATGCCTCACCCGCAAACCACTAGACCTGAACCGGTTAGCCGAAGATGCCCAACCCGGATGCCCTCTCTACGCGTCTCCACGACCATAGCGCCTGGTCACAACCTTGGAACCTTGCAACGGGGCGACACCATCATGGCCTGTGTCGACTATATAAGACGTTGCACCGCTCCTGGACGCTTGAATCCATAGTCCATAGTCGCTGCGCTACCGATAGCCTTGCGACTGTGGGTAATCCTCTCCGCCCTTCCCCGCACTGAACTTCAACCGGACATGTTGCGCTCTGTGCCTGGCGAGCTGTCTTTGATCACCACGCACTTGCTTTTGCTCGTCCCCATAACCCGAGCCGTCATCGGACGAACCTTGGGCGGTTTGTATGGCACAGACGACTTCGGCGGCCGCATCGGTATGCGCGCTTTTCCGCCCTGTTATCAATCCGGCCGCAGAAGATACGTGCCCAGGTAGTCATCCGCAGAAGGTCCCTTCCTCGTTACAGAAGCTACCCCACCGCTGATATCGTCATGGTTGATTGCCAAGCATATCAATCTTCCGCCCCGCGTCTGTATCTTTACGACCTTCCTCAGTGCGTTAGCCAATTGCCTGTATCCCTCGTACTTGCGTAGTGCCTGACTTCTTGGAGCTCGAGGAATGCAACTATGCCGTGGGCGGAACCCATTGACGTTGTCGTACCGAAGCTTGCCATGACTGCCTAGAGGTACTTAAGGCCGGCTTGTGTTCACTAGTCACTCGATACTCTTCTGCCACAGTGAGGTGTGCAATTGTCAATCAGCCAATATGAAACCATCACTTTTGATCCTCGCTGCCATTGGCGCTCAGGCGTGTCAGCGTGAACGTGCCTTTCAACATCATCCTCACAAGCGCGTGAAGCGACAAGCGGCCTTTCCCCCCGCATTGACTCCAGACGAAGAGATATTGCTAAATTCCTTCGACGCAACATCCATCTCCGAATGGTCATACTACTACAGTATATTCTACCCATCTCCAGAATGACATCATAGCTAATCTGGTGCAGCTCATGGTCAGCATTTGGCTGGACAAAATGAATCCATGGGTACTCGACACTTTGCCTCGTTTCCAAGACCTGCAACTAACCATTGACCAAAGCACAATGGACTGCTGATAAATGGACCGAGTATGGCTTTACTTCGCGTCTGGACGAGTACTGTGAGTGAAATCTTCGACTGCAAGAGAAAAGGAAAACGCTAATTGTGCGCATTCAGACGTCTTCTTGAACTACCCCGTGTCAAACTCCCTGGAGCTCACTTATGAAAACGGCAGCACATACACTCCGACTCTGATGGAGGATGTGCTTGAAGAAGACCCAACTACTAGCTACCCAAACAGCGTCCCAGTCTTCCATGGCTACTCCTTCACCGGCAACGCATCTGCAGAATACGTTTACGTTGGTAGGGGCCAGCAAGTCGATTTTGATCGCTTGCTAGAGCTAGGTGTTGAGCTGGAGGGTAAGATCGCACTGGCCAAGTATGGTGGACCCTTCCGAGGCCTCAAAGTCAAAAACGCCCAGGATCAGGGTATGATTGGTGCCGTCATCTTCACCGACCCTGGTGATGATGGCAACATAACTGAGTAAGCGCTAATCTGGTCTTGTCGTATGCTACATAACTAACTATTCTAGGGCGAATGGTTACGCTGCTTACCCTCATGGTCCTGCCAGGAACCCCACGACAGTTCAGCGTGGATCCGTCCAATTTCTAAGCACATACCCAGGAGATCCAACTACGCCTGGTTACGTCTCCAAGCCCGATTCCCCGCGGTCTGATCGCAGCGAGATCCTGCCGCAAATTCCTAGTCTTCCCATCTCCTGGATTGAAGCACAGCCTCTTCTGGAGGCCCTCAACGGATTTGGGACCAATGGTACCGAAGTCAACAGGACGCGATGGGTTGGTGCTATTCCTGGCGTAGACTACTACACTGGTGAAGGATCTGGTGCGACGCTTTCCATGTCCAACATTATGAACGATACATACGGCACCATCTGGAACGCCGTCGGTGTCATCAACGGAACGAACGAAGACGAAGTTGTCATTGTCGGCAACCACAGAGATGCCTGGATTGTTGGAGGAGCTGCTGACCCCAACTCCGGATCCGCCGTTCTTATCGAGCTGGCCAAGGCATTTGGTGCTCTCTCTGAGACTGGATGGAAGCCCCTACGCACAATCGTCCTCTGCAGCTGGGACGCTGAAGAGTACGGTTTGGTAGGAAGCACCGAATGGATGGAAGAGTACATTCCATGGCTCAAGAATGCCGCAGTCTCCTACCTGAACATCGATGTTGCCGTCTCAGGACCAATCCCCGACGTTTCAGCCACTCCCGATCTTCACGCCATTGCCACCAGCTTGATGAAGAAGGTCGTATACCCCTACCGTAACGAAACTGGTCTCACCATGTACGATGTCTGGAGCCACGAGGCTGGTGAAATTGGCGTTCTCGGCAGCGGCAGTGACTACACCGCCTTCCTCCATCGTGGCATCGCATCGATCGACATGGGTGCAGGCGGAAGCACAGATCGTGACCCAATCTATCCATACCACTCCAACTACGACTCTTACCATTGGATGGCGACCTTTGGAGATCCAGGTTTCACCACCCACAAATCAATTGGCCAGTTCCTCACTCTCCTGCTCTACCACATGGTTTCCGATGAGGTTGTGCCCCTGGAGCCAGCTGACTACGTTTCCGAATTCAACACCTACCTCGAAGCTTTGGAAGAGGAAGTCAGGGCCAGCAACTTCACCGTTGACCTCACCAACCTTACCGCTGCCATCTCGCAGTTTGAGACTTATGCTCAGGAATTCGTCGATCTGAGAGAACAAGCTGTTGCGGCCAACGATACGGAGCTCATCACTGTCCAGAACCACAAGGCTCGTGACTTCTCGCGTGGATTCACCAGTCAGGGAGGTTTGCCTACTCGTGAGTTTTACCAGCATACCATCTTCGCTCCTGGACGCGATACGGGATATGCTCCAGTAACCTTCCCTGGCATCACAGAGAGCATCACATTTGACGAGGATGCGGATTTGGCTCAAGAGTGGGTCCAGAAGACTAGTGACGCGATCCTGGTCGCTGCTAGTATCTTGAAGAGCTAGGGTGGGTTTTGTGGTGGTGGAAGTGAAGGGTTACGGTAATGCCATGACCTTATGACGAAACGATACGAGAAGGTAGTAGCAGCAGCAGCAGCAGCAAGAAGAATAAAGATAATGTGTTCTCTGAGCCTGACCGAATCATGTGCTTGGAAAGTGTGACACCAGCTTATTTAGCAACAGCGAGCAGGAAGCCATCATACGACTTCTCCCCAACCGTCTGCAACACCACCCCATCCAACCTCTGATCCTTGCCCACATTCTCCACCACCCTTCTCGCACCCACAACACTCGGATCGTCGATATCCTTAGCCAACTGCCCCTTCCTCACCACATTATCCACAATAACGCAGGCGCCACTCTCACACATACCCAATGCGACATCCACATAGTTCCAATTATTCTGCTTATCCGCATCAATAAAGACAAACTGAAATTTGTCTCTCTTGCCCTCTTTGACCTCCTGCGCCAGCTGCGCAAGCACATCAACCCCAGCCCCGAGTCTCACATCGACCTTATCCTGCAAGCCCGCGTTCTTGATGTTACTGCGCGCAACATCGGCATGGTGTGAATCTACTTCCACGCTCGTGACGTGCACGTCTGGACTCACTGTTGCGAGCCAGATGGTGCTGTAGCCGCCCAAGGTGCCTACTTCGAGTATCTTCTTTGCGCGGGCGAGGCGGGCAGTTAGTTGCAGATATTTGCCCTGTGACGGCGAGACAGCGATGTCGGGTAGACCGGCTTTCTCGGAGTTGTCGAGCGCGTATTGCAGCGCCGAGGGGGTGGGTGTGCTGTCGGCGGAGGAGTGGAGATGCGAGATGGTATACGTGTCTACGGCGGTCCAGCGCGCGTCTTTTTCGTAGTTTTGGCCGGGCCGTGACATTTTGGAACGTTGAACTGGGAGTTGCGTACTTGGGAGGGTTTTTATGGGGTTCCGTAAAGTTTGGAAGTTTGCTATGCTCTACTATTATCAGTCGAAGGGTGGTTAGCGAGTATCCACGAGCGCTTTATAGTTGAGCAGCTCGGTATTATAGAGTTTGTAGACTGCCTTGTCTGGTTACTCTCTACATCTCGTGACGTGGCTGCCTAAAGACACAATTGCACACATCATTGGATTGTTGCGGAGAAACGGTGGATGAGTCTTCAGCCAACTCTCGGGTATGTGGGGGAAAAGGCTTACGTGGGCGACATCTGATGAGCATCCCATATCCGACGTCCCATCTCCGATATCGCCGACTTGTGACCCCTTTCTACAACTACATTATACCACGCTTCACATACACACGTGAATCTTTTCGTCTGGACAAGTCTTCGCGACGCTTAGTATTAGGATTAAGTATATATGCTATTTCAACCAGCAAATTACCTCCAAGCTGGAATCAGTACGCTTTTGCCATTTCGTCTACGCTGTCATTAACCTTTCGGATGGCTACTTGCCTCACGCCTGCTACCTCCTTCACAGTTATCCTTGAAGCCTGATGGGTGATGACCGGGCGGATCGGGCGGGTGGGACGCGCTTCTGGCGGTAGCGGTGGCAGTCCTTTGTTAACGTCTAACGATGTGACCCGAGTCACGGTCTTCAGCGGGCTAGGTTTGTACGGTCGATGTACAACGCGGGGCGCGGCTTTGGTCAAGCGAGGGGTGCTACCCCGACGCTCTGATTTCGTGACAGTTGCACTGCTTCGCTGACTGGACTTCGCTTTATCTGTAGTATTGCCTCCAGAGTTCGGTCGGTAGGGCGTTCGCATCGCGCCTGATGTGCGGGATGGAGAAGGTGGGTCTGGTCTCAGTGGAGGGTTGGGACTTTTCCTGAACGCTGGATGGAGGAGCTCGCTGCTGCCGTTTTCAGGCTCACGATGAACATCGGGGGCACGCGGGCTGCTACGCTCAGAAGACAAGGGTGGCAACTTGTGCTGCAACTTCCGCTCGAGCTTGACTCTCAAGTCTTTATCCATTGTTCGTCTTGGTGTCGTCTTGCTCATCCTTTTCCAGAGGCTAAAAGAATTTTCTTTTGGTGTGCTCAAGTACGTCACGCCTACCGGCACTGTGGAACTTCCTTCCTTTTTCCATTTTGGCTTCCACCAGGATGTCACTGGCGCCTTTGGCTTATCAGGAGATCTCTCGAGCTTACATGGCCAATCCACAGAGTTCTGAGACGAATCGGACGAGAAGCAGGAGTGTGCCACGTCCACCTCTGGCATCCAGACAAGGTCCTGGGTTTGACCCAAGTCGCGAGGACATCCCGATGTGGAGGGTTTCTTTGTCGTTTGATCTGCCGATTCCCTCCGCCGGGTCTTTGGACGAACTGCTATTGATTTCGATCTTCTCAAATGTGAGTCGTAGCTTGTCGCATGAGATATCTGTGGGCGCGCTTGTTCGCGCGCGAGAAGAGCGGCGCTGTTCCACTTCCCAAACGCTGAATCTCTGCTTATATCCCGGTCGAACCTTTCGCCATTGACGGCCCCAAATTTAGCGCCTGAGTATCGCGCTTCCAACGGGGATACGTCCCATTTGGCAAATGGATTGGCTATTTCCGGGCGAGACACAGACAACTGCAGAGCACCTTCGCGCAACCGTTCCCTGTCGGCCGCCGAAGACCTTCCCTCGACGAGTTGCTTGGGTCGTGATGTTTCGTCTTCGCCTGTAGATCTCGCTACAAGTTCGGCTATATCGTCAAAGCTCAACTGGTTGTTCTGAACAAAATACGAGTATCGGAGCCAGTCCAAGTCTTGCTTCGGGCCGAACGTGGTTGTCATCGGCGTGCGCGGATGATTAGAATACACATTTGTGGTGAGCTTTGGCGGCTCCTCTGTCTTCGGGGGTATAGGTGCGAAGGCGTCCGGGTGCGATTCTGTGCTTTGACTGACTTCGTAAGCGCTGTCCTTTCGCTGTCGTTCCTTTCGTTGCGCTCCACAATCCACCCAACTATCTTCTGGCTCTTTCACGTCCTCTCGCGGCCAAGCCTCAACAAAGCACTCCTCCGTTGCCGGAAGGGTTGGTGACGGTGATCTGACCTCGCGGCGGCCATGTAGAAACCTGCCCACTCTTACAGAGTCGTCATCGGCGACCTGCTTGACTACTTCCCATCCTTCTTCTTGTTTTCCTGTGCAGCAACTGATGCGGTTCAACTGTCGCAGCGCAACCTCGAGACCTGTTCTTGCTTCCCTTAATAATCCGCCATCAACGCCCATGCTCTCTCCTTGATAAGCCGCCGCTGGCCTCATCCACGCTTCTCTTCCTGCCCCTTGCATACCTTGGTGCTGTTCGCGCAAAATATTAGCGCAGTGTCGACACCGTTCGAGCGTATACTGAAGCTCGCTGTGTTCCTCCTGCAGCCGGTCGGGTGGTGGGATAACAGTATGCTCAACGTCCTTCCGATCCGCCCACTTCGAGACTTTAACGTATTCGTCGTCGTGGCCACAGAGGTAAATGCGGTGAAAAATGTATGAGTAGACTGGTGGCGCTTTTTTGCAAGGGAGCACGTGCTGACTCTTTTCTGGTACTGTTGCTGCTGCTACTGCAGACTTATCAGTCATGACTGACGTTTCAATATTACCGCAAGGGGGGGCTGTGTAACACACGTAACAACGGGAAAAAAAAAGTCAAAAGTGACACACATACAGTTGGCTGTTGGACAATATTACTCGTACAGTTGGTGTTGGCCCCTTACGGTCTCTGTATTCGGGCCCTGACAGTGCGCATCACGAAGCGGCAAACAACATCACAAACCTCGTATGCCGCAGCAGAAGAGTGTTTGATGCGAAAGGAAACTGTATTGAAGCTCTCCTCGGGTAACAATGCCACGTCATGGAGCTGAGCGATTAGTTTTGCCTTTGCTTTTTGTTATTGCTCACCTGCGTTGTTGATCAGGCGGTCAGATGGGTTAGGGTTAAGTAAGGGTCGGAACATTCTTTCCATTAAAAAAAGAAAAAACCGGCTCGTCGTAGCCTTGGAACACGAAATATATAGCTACTGACGTCATGCCATCATCGCCCATCTTTGTTTGCGTGGCCGACTTCGGATATCATATGCTTTGAGGACTCCACAAGGAAAGAACGCCACGGTTCGCTAAATGAACAGATACCCCCACACCCCCCAAGATACAAAGAAAAGAAGAGAGCTATGCAACAATCAAAACGCCGCCGTGTCAAAGACATCTCTGGGCTCGGTGTTATTGTCCGGTGTTTACGGGTGTGTATCCCGTAGGTGTGTAACCCATATACGCCGTGTGGGTCTCCGGGTCTGGACTCAACGTTGGTGGTGTACTCGGAAGAGGTTCCAACATGTAGCCTTGATGCAGCGAACTATAGCCCGTGCTAGCAGCCGTGAGGGGCCTCATATCTTCGGGGCGCAAACTCCACCGTGCCGCTTTGTCCATATCTTCGAGGTCGGCAACGGGGTCATGCGGCACATGGCCGTGCAAAGCACCCGTTTCATGCACAGAACCGTGCGAACTATGGCGCTGATGATGGCCATGCTCTTCAAATTCGAGCGCGTACGGCTTCCCGCTTTTCTTGAGTTGGTGGTTGCACCATAGTGCGCTTAGCTTGTCGCTGCACAGGATCAAGAAGAGGAGCACGACGCAGACGGGGAGCAGCGCGGGCGATTCGATGGCAGCGTAGATTTTGGTGTCGTTGGCCATGAGAGCTAGCATTGCGCTGCCGACGCCAAAGGTGAGACAGCGGGAAATGACGGAAGTGAAGTCGAAGAGATCGGCTTTGTGGCGCCGGATGAGGAAAAGGAAAAGAACCAGGCAGGCGATGAGGAGGCAGAAGGAGGCCCAGTAGTACATGTAGACGAGTCTCCATGCTTTGAGGCCAACTTCAAGCGGGCTGTGGTCTTCGAGCTTGTCTACGGGAAGCTTCATGCCGAGGCCGGTGTACATGCCGTTGCTGATGGAGTAGGACACGTTTTTGAAAGCGATGGGCCAGGTGCTATCCTCATCGTCCTCGCCAAATGTGTATTTTTCGGAATCTTCTGGTGAGCAAATACCCGTGGTGTTTCCGATACTCCAAATGGCGGATTGCGCTTCGTAGAAGAAGCTCCTGGTCTCCAGTTTGGAATCGAGTGCATAGTAGTCCAACAGGGAAAGGAGCTTGTCTCGCAGTTTCTTGCCATCCAGATTTTCGATCTGGCAGTACTGAGTGATTTTCGCAGTGGCTTTGTTGGTGTTGTTGACGACATAGCGGGCGAGCGCAAGTTGCTGCGAGCCTTCGACAACGCCGACGATGGCGAGTTGAAGTGGGAAGTGGAGAAGACTCCATATCTGCTGCCGAATAGTTCCATAGTGGCCATGGGGGAAGTTATCGAAGTAGCTAAGCATGTTAGTCTCAATACTGGAACATTCGTGTCGGAGTAACTCACAGAGCCCAGACTAGCACCAAAATGACGATGATGCACATAATCAAAAAGCAACCTTCAACATCCAACCCATGCTTGCCCATGATCCTCGTGACGGTCTTGGTAACACCGATCGCGCCCTCGCCAATAACGATGATGGTAAGTAGACTCATACGCTCCATCAGATGTGTTTTTTTGAAGCTAAGCATGCGCCAAAAGCACGAGATGGTGATGACTGTGATGGCTTCCAATACCATGACGACATACCAGACCAGGTAGACATGCCGTTGAGTATGATTCCCCTCGCGGAAGACAGGAGTCATACCCACAAAAACACCCATACTGACTGCGTAGATTGTAAACATGAGCAGGAGGGGTATGTAGATCTTAGAGTACTTGGCCCTCCAGGTAAAGAAGAGAACGACGAGATACTGTAGAGCAAGGAGACCTCGGCTAATGACGAGTGTGTAGCATAAGATGCGGAAATTCTGTTCGCATTAACAGAGTGTAAGATATGGCTTGCGACGAAATACTCACGGTATTGTTCCTCTTTCCGCTCTCATTCGTAGGGTTGAACTGACTCCCCACGAGTGCCAGCCCGACAAACACAATGAACTGCACTGTTTTGCACACGCGCTCATAAAGCGAGTCTCGCGCAAATCGCACGTCGTGCAATGTGATTTGGAACCAGCATGACCACAGGATACCGAAGAAGCCAATGTACCCCAAGAGGTAGTCTACATCAGTAATTGAATGGTAAGCCGTGAACGTTGCCAAGTTCGCAACGAAGAACAGGTCGAAGAAGAGTTCCACGCTATTCGCCTCGTGTCGCTGGGAGAAGACGAGGTTCTCATGGTCGGCACCGACGAGTGGGCTTTCGATGAATGGTGTTGTTTTGTGTAGTCGCCTGAGGTGTTTTTCCGCGTCGACATCGCGCTTGTGGCCGTGGAAACTCCAACCCATAATCACGATACCCGGCGTACTAACAAGGACTCTGGGCGTAGGAGTAGTAAAAGAGAAATGAAAATTGAAAGAAGATTAGACGGAATTAGGTAGAAACAAATGAAGCTAACGAGAGACACGAAACTAGACACCAAGGAAAATGCCACGATCAGATTCCCGAGGGGCGCTACCAGGACTCTTATGCGAATCTCCCCAATTCCCAGTACTCCATACGGCACTAAGAGACCCCAGGACACGGTAGCGTAAGCTCTATCTTAGGGTGGAAAGGACCCTAGGCTCAGCACTACGGTGCTGGCCGCATCTTTTCTCTCCCAGCTCACGCAGGAAACGGTACCAATCGTACCACATGGTGGCTCGTCGCACGGCCGTGCTAGGTTAGGAACCCCTACCCACTTCGTATGCAAAGACCAAAGGCACCCAACGATGCTTGGAAGCTGCAGAGGAAGCTTTTCCTCTCCCGCCAAGCTCCTTCTGCAATGTCGGGCTGAGCGACAACAAGCCGTGCGTGCGAACACGAGTGCTGACAGCGCTTTGGGGCGCGGGGGGGAACAGGAATAGGGAGGAGACAGGACGTGTAGGTGTTCTAGTCCAATTGGTGCTGCACGTGAGGCTTGGCGTGCTGCTGTATCGAATTAGACGGTGTGGAGCGTTTCGAGAGTCAGCTCAGCCCGATGAAGCTCCGCAGGCGGACCGTCACTGCTAGCGGAGCAACTGTGGCGGAGGGTCACTTCAGCCAGCCTCAGAGTAGGGCTAGTTACAGTGCATCGTGGCATTAGAGGGGAATGAGCTTCGGTGGTATATACCATCGTGTTGATGGAGTTGCTGCAGTGAAAACCAAACCCGCTCACCTGCTGGCGAAACGGTTAGTTCCGTGTTCTGCAATTCCGCACATTCGCCCGCGACTCGCAATTACCCTACGATACCCAGTAATCTTTTGATACGACTAGACTCATAGACAGAAGCTCATTCTCCCTTCGAATCCTTTTGTCTTAAGGCATGCTCACGGCACTGAGTGAGGCGCATTACCCGGCATGCTGGAAGCGTATCTCCTAAGCTTCTATGTACTACTCTTTAGTTCTCAGCCCTGTAAAACCTGACCGTCCGCCAGAGGTGACTAACGTCCGCTATTCACGGCTGGAATCAGCCGAGTACCGGAAAAAAATTCTTGTCAGCAAGCGAAGTTGTGATCTTCCTCGGGAGAGCCGTCAAGCCGTACTTCTCCCAAATTGCACATTCTCTTAGCCTACCGTCTGCCTTTTCATCATGGTCTAGGTGCATAGTCGTTGGATGCTAAAAGGATGAAATTCACGTCTCACCCCATGAGGACGTACACCTTGGATGCCAATTGTGATACTTGATGTCAAATTGGGTATTAGGTCGAGGCCTATATCCCATATGCGTTCCCTACAATCGCCGTACAACGCCGCGCTGATCGTGCAGATCCAAAGACAGTCTAAGCCATGCAAATATGCTGCATTATGTACACCGCTCAGTCCTCCTACTTTCGTATTAACCCTGTGCGCTCATTCATGTCTTCACCAATCTCCTCTTCTTCATCTTCGTTTTCGTCTTCCTCGTCTTCATCGCTCCATCCTTCGGCTTCCAGGCCTTCACCTCGAATACCAAAACTCAGTACAAAGCCGATAAGCGCGATGCCAGCGAAGATACCAAATGGTAGGGCTTCCCCCTTGGGCTTTATTTTGGTGGCGGCCGTGAAGAGAGAGCCCGAGACGAAGGGCCCGGCTGCGCGTCCGGCGGCAGAAAGAGTCTGAGCAAGACCGTTGAGAGTGCCGAGAACGTTGTGGTTGGGTGCTGAGTTGGTGATCTGCACGCAATTAACATCTGCAGGATTTAGACGATCGTATAACTGGAGTAACTTACCATAAGAAGCGCAGCGGTCAAGCCACCGACACCTGCGACTGTCTTGATGACCAACACCACACCAAGCTCGAACCACAACCAGCCAGCTCCTGAGCCGATGCCCTTGTATGGTTTGTCCTCTTTGTAGCCCACCCATGGCATGAGGCCGAAGGCTGCTATGAATAGCCCTAGGCTGACCCTGTATGCCATTTTGTTGCCCAGCTTACCCCGTAGTCGTCCAAATATACCTACTTGGAACAGTATAGTAATAGCGCCTGCAAAGGACAGTGAAAGTCCAACAGCCTCTGGCTTGAGACCGCGTCCGGTCGGGGGCTGCTCCTCGGCGAAAATGGGGTATAAAGAGTTGTACGAGATGTTTGCCAATTGGAAGATGAAGTATGTCACTAGAAGCAGGATGGTATCCCTGTTCAACACCTCTTTCCGTGTGAGTTCTTCGCCGTTGGAGTGAGGGAACAGAGTGGGCGCAGATTCTCCAGAGGCATCTGATGCATCATCCTCGTCCTCGTCCTCGTCTATGCCGTCAACATGGTGTGACCCACGATTCTTCTGGTTGCCGAGTAGGCGACGCACGTATGTTGGGCGCGTTGAGCTTGTAAACTGCCACATCCAAGAGAATAAACTGCCCAGTCTCTTGCCTAGAGGCGGCAGGTTCTTCGCTTCCTCCAGACTCTCCTCCAAGAAGAGCATACACACTACCAAGTCGATGGCGAGTACAAAGGCGGAGAAGAGGTTCGGTAGGAGGTAAGGATATGGATTCGACTCGCCGCTGTAGAAGGGATTCTTGTAGAGAACCAGCAGCCCTCCGACGATGGGTCCCGTGATACCACCGATACCGTAGACAACAGGCAGGTAGGTGAAGGCACGCGACTGGTTGCTTCGATCCGTGATTTCGCCCAAACATGTCGACACGACGCCCGAGTTGCCGTTGACAAGGCCCATTAGTGCCTGCACGAGTATAGCATGCCATAGCTCCCTGCAGAAGCCGAATGCCAGGAAACAGCACATGGTCAGGAAAGTGCCCATGATGATGACTGGCTTGCGTCCAATCTTGTCAGACAGCCAGCCCCAGAAGAAGTTTGTTGTGAATTGCGCCAACGCGAAGGATGACGCGATCAGACCAACGTATAGTCCTGCTTGGCCATCCTTTACCTCAGGGAACGACTTCGTCATCTCTGGCAGGTATGGACTTATCGAGTTGAGGGCCGTCTGCTCAGCGAGCGCTATGACGGCCAACACGATAAGCTGTCTCGTCGGTAGAGGCGACTCATGGTGGTTGTGTCCATCGTCGGAGCGATCGTTGTCTCGGCGTGAGGGAGAGGTCGAGGGTGGGCGGCCGCGACTCCTAGGGGGTATCGTGGGAAAGGTTTCGTAGTGGAGAGTCGATCTGCGCGCCTCGATGGCCGGTCGTCTTGAGGGCATGGTGGGTGTATGTGCTACCTCGTCGAGGTGTAGAGGTCGCAGTGAGCTTTCGCAGGCATCGAGGCGAATACGCGTACAAGAATGATGGGATTTGGCGTGGACTGAGAGATGCGGTTTGGGTTGAAGATTTCAGGCCGGGATCACGCGCAGCTTGAGTACGTCATAATCGCAGGAACCCGCTCGCTTGGCGCGGCATGTCTGGAATTATCTCCGGCTCCTCCACCCCCATGCTTTGTCACTACAATCACGCAACAACTCTTCACTTATACTCGTGTCTATTGAATGCACGACGTCGCAATCCCATATACTGCATCATCATCACATTGTGCCATCTTGCATATCGCGCAAACGCAGAGCGAGACCCACCACCATTTCGATACGTGGACGTGCGCTCCAACTAAGTCATCTGAATTCGCCATAGTCTCATTGGTAAAGCCTACCTAGACACATCCCAGCCACCTAGACACATCCTAGCCATCGCAACACGGGGCTGCATGTCGCCGTCAGTAGTACGTTGATCTCATCGCCATGGTATGATTGGTCTGCTAGCTAGCAAAGAGATGGTCATATTCGCAGACCAATGCTCTCAGAACATCTGCTCTATTCTTCATATAGGCCACGTCGCCCTCTTTCTTCTTCATATGACGAGCAAACACCATTCAATCTGTCTTTGTAGACTCTAGGCGAGTCTTGCACTTGGCAAGACGCTCCATCACCTTGACACCATTCCATGTTTCTCCACTGTCGCTCCGATCGCAGTTTGGCAGCCCAATCTGCTCAAT
This sequence comes from Stemphylium beticola, assembly GCA_029100535.1. Taxonomy (NCBI): domain Eukaryota; kingdom Fungi; phylum Ascomycota; class Dothideomycetes; order Pleosporales; family Pleosporaceae; genus Stemphylium; species Stemphylium beticola. The sequence continues at coordinate 72,966 of JARBXR010000088.1, read as the reverse complement.
CGCAAAGCTGGCAGCCACATGGCCGTATGCTGATGCTTCCACTTTGTCTTGCGATACCTTCCAGTCTCGCATAAATCCGCCGAGAAACGCGTTCCCTCCACCAGTAGCATCGACAACCTCAGCAGCCTCGGCTTTGTAAAATGTTGGAAGCCACACATTGCCGGCGCCAATCTGGGTGGTCAGCGAGCCATGCTCACCAGCTCTCACAACAGCAATGCCTTTGCCATCGACTCTAGTCGCTGTGCAGAACTCCTGCGCGTATACTTCTAGCTCCTGAGGTTGAAAGTCTGTGGAAGCCGAGCCATCTTTGTACAAGGCAGCTGTCTCCAGATGATTCGGCGAGAAGACATCCACAAGTTTGCACGCCTCTAGGAATGCATGTCGATTCTGTGAGATGCAGGCCGCTGGGAACGGCTCCCACACGGTCAAAGGCCGCCTTTTGATCTGGTAATGTGTATGAAGCTTCATCAACTCTGAAAGCTGATGTAGAAGCACTATCACGTAATCTCACCACCAAACGTGTCGCCTTGGTACTCTAGAAGACTTCTGGTACTCTTTTTGTCATTGTGAAGCACGAGGTGCGAGGGCACGAGGTGCGAGGACACGAGCCAGCTAGCCAGGTCATCACGCACCACGTCGGGAAAATCGTGTCCTGAGACGATCAGGCAGCCCACTCTGTTACAGTGCGGCCATGCACTAAAGAGGCGACTACCCAGTGTTACTACGAGATGCACATACATTAGCGAGCTATGTATACTGTGTTCGGAAGAATCATACCAAAAGTTCCAGAACCCCCCGCAACGTCAATCAAAGGCTCTCATGAGGGCAGATGAATCTCGTCGATGGCCACCATTCCAAGCGAAACCGTATCGATACTCGGATATTCCGATTCTTCCGAAAGTTGTGTATCCATGTTACGCTGTTGTGACGGACAAGTAGTTGGTGAATGCAAAAGCAATGTAGATGAACTTGAGTAGTAGTCAGTCCGACGAACGAATGAGGGGCTTTCCGAGCTCTTAGTGAGAACCGCCAATAGGACAAAGCGTTTGCTCGAAGCATGTCACGGCGAGGGCGAGGGCGAGGGCGAGCAAACACAATCTCAATAAACTGCAAATGAAAGCGCTTGAATCTATTTCCTCTATCACTTATTGACGTTGTCGTTACCTTAAGTAACTATAGGCTGGCTAGTGTATCCAGCGGTCGTTGGAAGTGAGATACAGACTAGCCAGGTCTTAGAACTTTGCTGAGGGCCTACAAGGCGTTGTACTGCAGCGGTCCTGACAGTCATCTTGCTAGTAGGTATGGAACAGCAACCCATGCCCGCAAAATACTCAGATATATCACACGGCTGACTTCGACCGAACTGCGCAAGCTCACATGAATGAGAACCCAATGCCGAAGATCAGTCTGTTTTCCCAAACCGCCAAGGTTATGCACGAGAAACCCGTCACAAAACGACGTGGTAAACGAATGTATGAAATTCCTTGACGCCTCCATGAGACCATATTATTGGACAAATGATCGATTGATGAAGCAAAAACCCCCGGCGTACATTCGACGTGTGTATAACAATGCTAAATACGAAATCTAACCTTTAACCCTCATAAGCCGGAAGCTGTTTCCACCTAAACCGCACCAGGCACTTCCCAAACCTTTGCAAAAGGGTCATGGTTCCACTCCGTCTCCCTGCTGTATTCCAGGTTCAAGCTCATATACTGTGCAACTTCCTCGCCATAAATCCTGCTCACAAAAGCATACATAGCGTCGATCCCTGCGCTCACACCGCTACTTGAGAACACGTTTCCATCCTCCACCCAGCGAGCAGTAGGTATCCAAGTAATGTTGTTGCCCCCGAGAGACCCGGTAGAAGGGTCGGTCGCCCATGACCAGCTGCGCTTGTTTGTAGTGGCGCGGTGATCATCGAGAACGCCCGCGCGCGAGAGCAGTGTTGCGCCTGTGCAGATGGAGATGATATACTTGAGGTTGGGATAGGTTTGTTTGACAAAGTTGATTTCCTCGGTCATGTTGCGGCGGGTGCCACCGCCGCCGGGGACAATGAGGACATCGATGTCGCCTTTGTCCGCCGCATTGGGCGCACCCATGTCCATGCCTCCATGTGCTTGCCTTTTCGTCACCGTGGAGTTACCGCCTCGGCTCCCTAGGTACTCGGAAAAAGTGGTGGTAGGCATGATTTCTTGCCCAAAGCCTCCGGTTATCATGGCTGATGTGACGGGGTCCATGGTTCGACTCAGCACGGAGAGGTGCGGCGTAGCCGTGGTGTTGCTGTAAATCATGAAAAGCGAGTTCAAGAGGTCCATGGGACCGAAGATGTCGAGAGCTTGGTAGTGTGGGAAGACGAGGAGACCATAGTGTATAGGCAACGCCGATGTGTTTGTGATGGGTGGTTGGGCCGGTACAGTAAGGCCTGTGGGGAGGAATGTGGATAGGGTCGCCAGGAGGGAGATTGTATGACGACGCATCTTAGATCGATATGTGTATGGCGAGTTATGGGATGGTAGAAGAGAAAGTTACGAGCAAGTTTAGTGTATCAGTCAATCAGCAAGCATTAGCCAAGGGAGTGTGTGGAAGAACAAAGGCCGCTGCAGTGTGTGTGGAGACAGGAAGAAATACCGCGTTCTCCTTATCACTGTCTCCTTCACACTGTTTCTTCCGCTTCTTATACCATCGGGCTCCAAGGCCGACATATTCACAGAACTCCTTCAATCTCCACTGTCTAGTACCAAGCCAGCCCACCTCCACAATTCTCCGCGCCAAAGCAATCTACGGCGCTCAAAGGTATTGGTCTTAATGTGCTCACTTGTTTATACCAAGCCTTTACAGGAAGGATCGAGAGATTATTAAGGCGCGGGCGACAGCCATAATCTTGTAAAGTGACCAAGAACCGAAACCAGGTAGTTAGCCGAGATGTCGGTAACCGCGCACGAGTGGTGAGAGTGCGGCGATGACTCGTTATTGTTGCGCGGCAAGTCTTGTTACAAGAAATGTCCCTTTCATCTCGAGAGCGGCGAGTTAGGCGCGCCGAAGGGCGGGCTTGTTTCGCTTCGTTTGAGAAGGTTTGCGCCACTTAGAGGACCAGAGAGCGACAAAATGTTTTTTTCAAGGCGTCCATCGGTGGAGACTTTCACTCTCAGGAATGACTCGTGATACGTCTTGATAGCAGGGCGTTCCGATGCGTGCCCGGAACCTGGGTTCTGCGACCGCCTGGAGGCGCGATTAGATTGGGGGTAAGGGGATTCCGGATATTAACCTAGATTGTGTGGGAGCATGGATCTCATGCGCAGCATGCCAGCAAAGGCTTCTGTACGTATTTTCGGGTTTACGTTGACAAACAACCAGGGCCGTGGCTCCTGAGTATTGTAATTCCGGCAACCTGGGGCATTTGGTAGTTCGATGGGCAAGAGGAAAATAATGCACTACGAATTTCTATGCAAGACAGTTTATATTATCATAACGTCCCTGTTGCATTCGACACAGCTGACTCCAGCTCTTCTAGAGGGTTTGAACTTGTGACCCTTTATCGTAGATGCTGTCAGTCTATTGTCGCCATCGCATCAAGATTTCTGGCCAGCGCATATTCACATTTTGGGGGGAGAGAGAAGCTCACATGAATCTAAGTCTTCACGCAGCTGATAATAGTGTACGCATGTGGTAATCTATTGGCGTGGGGTGACAGAGCTTAGGGTAGCTTGACGCCGGAGAACTCTGCACATATTTCCAATAGTTTATCTTGCGCTTGCTCATCATGCGATCCTTTGTGAGGAGTACCCTCCTTCTTGCCCGGATGGAAATAGCACCCACTCTTCTTGGCTTGCTCTTCTTCGCCTTCGGCAAGCATGACATAGCTCTCGACAGCCTCGTCAACGCTTCCCGGTGCCGAACTGCCACCCATCTTAGTCGCGACCCAACCAGGGTCTAATGCGTTGCTCTTGACATCTAGCCATCTGCGCGCGAAGGCCTTTGCGAGCATGACGTTGTGTAATTTGCTCGTGCGATATGCGGCGTGCTCGTTGTATCGGTTCTCACCACGTTCTGCCCATAGAATGTCATCCATATCGGGGGAGCCAGATTGGTGCAGTTGTGAGGAGAGGAATACCAAGCGCTTGGGGCGGTTGATCAACGCAGTCAATACGTAAGGCGCGATGGTATTGACAGCTGCGAGCGCAGCTATGCCTTCTGGCGTCTTCCGAAAGGGGCCCTGGTATAGACCAGCGTTGTGAATCACAGCGTCGACGGCTCCGAGCTTGTTGACCTCCTCCGCCATGCCTTTGGTCTCAGAAAGGTTTGACAGATCGCCGATTACGACAGCCTCTGCCCCCGGGCATGCAGTGGTGGCATCCTTTGCGCGTTGAGCATTTCGGGCATGCAGAACAACAGAGTGGCCTTTGGCGACCAGACGTTGGGCGACGATGGAACCGAGGCCATCAGAAGAGCCCGTGATAAAGATGCGCGCCATGCTGGAGACTGGGGATTTTGAGGCTAGCGTTGTAGGTAAGCAGGCTGTGTGAGGATTGATATGGAGTCACGAGCGGCAAGTGTGCTAGCTTCGGCCACACTATGACATCACGACTATTGAATAAAAATACAAACTCAAGGCTGCATCACTGTTGCGTGTCTATCGTGAACCGTTTCGGCCGTTCGGCGGTCTCGGAAAATCCGAGAGCCCGCAGAGGGGAGGGGCACAACGGTGGTTGGCTGCGGCAACTTCAAACCCCGAACCGCCTCCAACGAAGGTCGCCACCTTTTTCGCAAACCGGATTCTTTTCCATACGTGGCCATTTTACGGAGGCCTAGTTTTATGCGATGCGTGTGGATTTGTGCTTGTTTTCGATAAGCTTACAGCGCCCAGGGCAGAGCTCTCAGCTGCGCATGTGACGATGCGCTGAGTTTGAATGCAGTGAGGCCAGATAGCTTCGCATCAGGCATCCCATTGTTGGCCTCGAGCGGCGCCATGGACGCCTTGACGAGACTATAGCAGTTCCAGAACACTTAAACATCATGTCGCCCACTAGGTACCGCAATGCATATATCCACAAACAGACACTCCATCAAGAACATGTCTTTGTCCACGGCCCCTCAATTGAAAGTCCTCATCAATGGCGCCGGTATTGCGGGTTCATGCCTTGCGTACTGGCTTGCTAGAACACGCCTCAATGCTTCCATCACCGTACTTGAGCGCTCACCATTCCCTCGACCAACAGGCCAGTCAATTGAGATACGAGGCCCAGCCATCTCCATTGTCGAAAAAATGGGGCTGCTTTCTGCAGTCCGCGCACGAAACACTACAGAAGATGGAACACGCCTCATTAACGCTTCTAATAAGGTCATCGCCGAGTTTGGAAAAGGTGAACAATTCACATCCGAATACGAGATTCTGAGAGCAGATCTATGTGGCATTTTCGTAGACGCGACAAAAAGTCTGGGAAATGTAAAGTACACGTACGGTGATTATGTGACGGTCGTGGAGCAAGCCGAGAAGAAGGTGGATGTGACGTTCAAAAGTGGGAGGAAGGACAGTTTCGACTTGATTGTGGGCGCTGACGGCGCCACGTCCAGGATTCGCTCGTTGATTTTGGATGAAGAAGCGCGAAAGGGGAGCTACAACTTCATTGGCCAATACGTCGCGTACTTTAGCATCCCTCGCCAGCCCTCTGATACCAACTACTGGTACTGGTACAACGCACCGACAGGTCTTGGGCTCATGATGCGGCCACATCGTAACGGGAAGACGATGGGATGCTATATGGCTGTAACGACGCCGGCATGGGAGCATCGCGATCCCCTGGCTGAAAATGCCATGGAGGGGGGGTCAGATGCTCAGAAACAGTTTCTGCACGAACGCTTCAAAAATGCTGGCTGGCAAGCCGAGCGGATCCTGGCAGGCATGCATCAGTGCGACGACTTCTACATGAGCCGATCAGCCTTTGTCAAGCTTCCTACATGGTGCAATAACCGCGCCGTACTACTCGGGGATGCAGCTCATGCGACGTTCGGAGTGGGAACTACACTCGCCGTAGAGGGCGCATACTTTCTTGCTGGAGAGCTGTCCAGGATCCAGAGCAGCGACGACATTCCAGATGCTCTAAAACGATATGAAGAGACCTTCAGAGCAGTCAAGGGGGGTGACAGTCTACCACCTGGATTCCCACAGATTGCTTTCCCGCAGTCAGCTTGGGCGATTAAACTGAGGGATGCAATCGCATGGACGCTGACTAAGACGAAGGCGTACAAGTTACTACCAAGTGACAAACCGGATGAGTCAAAACTACCGCCCTACCAGTGGACTAGTCTGTAGGTACAAGCTTGAAATCACACCACATTCTTATGGAACTTTACCTGCCACTTGGAGCAGCCGATGTAAGCATGTTGTCAGCATGTCGTGTCATTTCGGCCACTGCAACAGTGCTCATTTTCACTAAATGCATAACCCCATATAATCAGAGACCCTTACGAAATGAAAAGGTGTGTATATTTACAGCGAATAATCATACTTGTCTTCCCACAATAATCCGCCGTCTGCGATCAATCTCCTCTCATCGCCCTGTGGCACACCAGCCAGAATTGCCTGCTTCTTGAACGCCAGTGTCCGCACATCAGTGTACGGGCGAAATCGCATCGGTGGAAATCTGTCGTCCTGTGGATTGTCGCACTCCTGGTATTCCAGGCATTCTAGCTCTTCTTTATTTACTTTGAATTTCTTCATACTGGCGGTCGTGGTAAGACATAATATACCTATGCCCGGGTGGTAATTGCCTTCGTCCGATGCCTTGTTGTTGGCTACCCAGTCTACCCAGTCCTGCTTGCGTTGCTTCACATTCCGCTTTCGCTGCTCTTTAACTGCCCTTTCCGCTTGCTTCTCTGCCTGTCTCTCCGCTCGCAGTCTAGCTTTCTCTGCCTTGGCTTCTTCGTCTATAGGGCACCTCTTTGGTGTTTTACGGGGTGAATTTGCTAGTGAATCACTAATTTTGGCTTTTTTCGCTGATGCAACCGGAGCGGTGGGATCGTAGTCAGTCCTCGTCCAAAGACTGCGCGTTTGCGGTTTGATGTTTTTGTTGCCAAAGGAGATCCTGGCTCTTCAGAATCGTTGCGCAAGCCCTTAGACCCAGTAGCTTCAGCCAATGATCGTGGGGTCGGTAGCTGTTCGATTGGGACTGGCGAGGCAGGGGACCTGCCCTTTGTCGCCCTGGATCTCAATACCCTGCTCATTTCGAAATGCGCGGACAGGGCCGTCTTTCAATACAGAAGAAGTCAAAATGAAGGATGGCATACACGAATGTAAGTAGCTGGCCTATATGTACATTTAATGACAAAGATGGTGGGGCAGGCGACGCTCTTATCAAATGGCGGTACGCTTGGGGTGTAGATCATGCGAGCTGCGGGACAACGAACAACATCCATTGATACTCCAGTTGTGATCGAGGTCGTTAAGGTCAGCCGTTCTTCTTCAAATATCTAAGATCGGCCTTTTCTTCTGCGCCCCTCCGTCTCTGTTCTGCTATTTGTTGTAACTGCGTAAGCAGTGTCGATCGGAGGCTGGGAATCAACGATTGCATTGCTATCTGTTGTCGTGTTGTGATGTTCGTGTACAGGAGCTCTCAGCTCTGAGGTAAGTGCACTTGTCCACCGGGCAGTACCTGCTACAATAGCAAATCATGTGACCCTGGTCACGCAGCTACATTTGTCTTAGGGCTTCATTAGTCCACTGCCTACCCGATGAAGAAGTGCCGCTCTTCACCCGAAACAGTCTTTCGTAGCATTTGCAAAAAATCAGTAATCGGGGGGGAAGTCACGCGTCAGCTCCGTCATTCTTACCTGTTCGCGTGTTTGCTCTCGAACAGCTTATTGCCCTTGGCGAAGAACTCCGCCTCGCTGTCTTGAGAGATGCCCGCAAGCTTGCCGCAAGCGTCCAAATTGTAGTTCCGTATCGGCATCTTGGGGTTGTACTCGTTGTATTTGGGATAATGGGGAATGCACTTGAGTTCTTCTGGCTTGAGGTCGAAAAACGCCTTGCTATTCTTCACATTGACGCATTTTCCCAGCTCGTGAGACTCCAGCAATTCTTCGGTTTGATTTGAAGCTACCCAGTCTTTCCAGTCTTGTTTCCATTGCGCAACCAACGTCCTTTTCTCTTGCTCAGCTTTCTTTTCTTCGGCTTTCTTCTCTCTAGCTGCTGCATTTGTTGCTTTGGTGGCGGATACTTCGGCCTTCTTCCTTGCTGATTCAAGCTTCTTTGCGAGAGCCGCTTCTGACCGCGCCGGGGTCTTAGGTGTTCTGGGCGTCCTTGGTATATTCGTAGTTCTCGCTTTCTTTGAGGGGGTTAAGAGCTCGAAGTCGCTATCCGGTGTCGATTGGCGTTTGCGTTTGGGGATTTCCAATGGTTGATTTGATACCGGCTCGTCGTGCGAGATCTTGACTGTCGGCAGCTCTAATTTCTGGTGGCCCGAATTCGAGACAGGTGACAGTGGTGATTGCATTTTGTTCGGTTTTCTTTTGTTCCTTATGTTCTCAGAGGGATGATCAATAAGGACAGAAATTTAGAAAATACTCGGGGAAGAGGAACCTCCAGAGATGACGAGTAAAAGTAATTTTTGGTCACTGCTCTCCCTCCATTGCTGGGTGACAACTATCTCGGGACTATATTCCTGCTAGCGTGAGGTTCCACCGGTAATTTCCCAGTCGGCGTACACAATTTCATGATCTGCGGTCATGTTCTTGCATAAAATCTGTGCCGCTTCCCAGGTTTAAAACTATTTGTCGGTAAGAAGCTCAAAAGGCATTGGTAAAGGGTGTATTTCAAAGGCTTTTATATCCAATTTTCCACAACTATTTATTTATCCACTCACCGCGCCAAACATGCCTAGTCTCACAAAGCTATCAAAATCCTCCTCAATCAATGTACAAACCAACGCCTCAGCGATAGTTATATAGCTTGCGCGAAACCAGAACAGATAGCATACTTAGTCCAACCAGAAAGGGAACGTGCATTTATCCTCTCCGATTTGATACGACCGAATTTGACCCACATCATAGCTTAGTCTCCATTTTGTACCAGTAAGCTAATCCTCAAACCTGTACGAATACAAAGCCCGCGTAGATGACTGGCGAATGAGCTAAATAAGACCTACCAGGCCAGGGCTCTATTAACAGAATATATCTACTACAACTTTTCGCGCACAACAAAGACAGCTCTTCGCGCGCTTCTACGCAATATCAAGCCTATACTAAACACGACGTCTCTCTAAGCCTGGCTCAGGTCTTTCTGACTTTGTCGTGAACGAAGACTATATCTATCGCGAATTCGTATCTAGCCTACACATACCACAACATAATTTAGTGTAAAGTGCATACTTTCCTGGATATCATAACGAGCGATAGATTAGTTGGTTCAATAGTGTCTATGCTCAACTTAGATGATTCTGAGCCCCACTATCAGAGTTTACACACGCTTTCTTGATCGAGTGGTGACATCCAAGATGATACGGCCAAAGTTTTGCGATACTCTTAGGACATATTTTGTATGGGGCAAAAGTACCTGGCTGGCCGTAAGTCTGTACAATTGTGAACACAAACAAACGTACAGATCTGGCGGTTTCCGAAGCACAGTATTAAGACTCTGGGTGTAAGCTTCTGCTCACCTGACTTGTGTTGTTCAATGAAATCTTTGCACAGCAACGGTCCGAAGAGAAGACCTGCGGAGCCCAGCGGCTCCGCCAACTTCCAACGTCATAAGCAGACCGGCTTGAGAAATGAAAGAACCTGCGAGGATAAAGACGAGCGGGTACGATATTGCAATGCTATTTGTAGACTTGCCTAGTGCCTTTGTACCTTCCAGGCGTCAGGAACAAAGAGTGCAGGATGCCCCTTGTGAGATAGCCGCTAGGATTTTCGCGCTGCAGCGAGCTTAAAGGCAATATGGCAAATTGTTTTTTAATAGCAGCATAGGCTTACAAGACGGAGGAAATTACGGTCATGGAAGTTTCCGCACGACATGGACTGCTCGTGACAGTGGAAAACTGGTGTGAAGTTTACGAAGGCGTTCCCGGGTGAGAACGATCCATAGACGGCGCTAGAGCACATCGGGACTAGCTCGAGATAGCACCCGTGGACCAGTGATGAAGACAAGCCATCGCCGTACTCGAAACCTTTCACAAGCATTGTAGCATATGACACCGACGATATACACACCCTTGTTCACGATCCACCCTTACAGAGGCTGTGCGTATCAATCTCTACACCGCGTTCAGACAAGGCCCCCAAACCCCGCCCTAGCGCAATAACGATCTCCGTTCCTTCGCGCTCGTATTGGTGATGTGTCTCCATCTTCGCGGCGCCCCCAGCACTAGAACGGCAAGGCGTTTGTGCTTTGCGGTAGGTAACTCATGAAAGCCGTGCGACAGTAAGCAACAAAGACGTTGCGACTGGATGGGTGGATCGGTGTTCGCTCGTGCTGCTGCACTATGCGAGGCGGAGCTGTAATGACATGCGGGTTGCGAGTGCGGCTGAGCCGGGTGCCTTATGGCATGCACTTTATGTGATATTGTGAGCTGGCCTAGTGCTTCGCGAGGGGTTTGCTTCTTTCTTTTCTGTTCTTCTCTTCTTTTCTCTCCTCGTTTGCCTTTACCATTTATCGCTCTTTTCGAAGCTCGTAAAGATGACATCACTTGCGGGTGTAGATTTCGGTGGTGGACCTGGACCAGGCTCAGCCGATCATGGTACGACTACTTCAACATGTTACAATGGGGGGGAATGTCTTGCGAGCGTGGTAGAAGAATGGAAACCGTCCTCGATATCTCCAGCGGTTTCGACCGAGACTCCTTGGACTCCACCGACAGGAGAAAACGGCGAATCAGTCAACGCAGACGATCCCGGTGCGATCACATCTGACACTGGTGGCCTTGGCGAGAATGCATCAACCAGCGTAAATATTCTAACCACAACGGAAGCCACCGTTGTACCGTCCCTGGATGCAGTGCCCGTGCCATCGACAACCGTGATCGATCTAAGCCCAAGTCTGGCAACCGTGGACACTATGGAAGCAAAAAACAACAACGATAGCGGGCTTAGTGTAGGAGCAATAGTAGGAATTGCTATCGGAACTCTGATTGTCGGCGCAGCCCTCGCATTTGTCGCCGCGCTCTTCCTCTTCAAGCGACGCAACAAGCAGAGGAATGCGAACGTCGGTGGAACAGGGTATACGGCATATGGGGACTCGGCACCTGAGTTTGATATGATGCACAAAAGTGTCGGTAGTTTGGGGGGCAGACATAGTCCATATGTACAGGTCTCGCAGACACCAATGCCCACCTACCGGGCCCCTCCTCCTCCCGCATTCCCAGCTGCAGTTCCCTTGCAGAATATAGCACCCATGGATGTGGCCGCATTCTTACCACCCCCTGCACAGGATCGGGAGATATGTGGCAGGGTCTCAGTCCTATTCGAGAAAATCCACGAGCATATAGAGTCTTATTACCGTGACGTGCATGCCAGCATCACTCCGAGCATGGAGACCGAGATTACTAGCTTCGGAGTTGAAGGCATGAGTATGACGGAACTCCTACAAGAGTGCTCGAGTCCAACAACAGCGCTCAAGCACGCACTTGTATCGTACGTGCTAAGCATCACGACGCCGAAGAAGGATGGAGATGACATGGATACGCTGTTTCCTGAAGAAATCAGTAGCACACGCGTCGAGAGGAATGTCAATAGCGGCTTTGGTATGTCTTTGTTATCGATTAGTTCACTCAGATGCAAGTGCTTATATTGTACAGATCCAAGTATCGCTGCAGCAGCTTCATTGTTCCGGCGCGTCTCTGTATATCTGTATGTCAACATGTCTGGCACATCCGACTCTCGCCAATCATGGCTTACTCAATCGAATACCCGGGAAGCAGCGGAACACTTTTCTCTCACTTTTTTCCCTTGGGCGAATCCTCAATCGAGTGACCAGGAAAAGGACGAAGATCTTGCACATATCATCACAGAAGCATTACGAATGAGAATATGGCTGTTTGGACAAGCAGACATATATGAGTTCCAGTGGGAAGGGGCCGGCAGACGGGGTGTTATAGTCAGTCCAGGACTGGTGAGGCGTACGCATGTAAATGGCGATGAGAAGGAGACATGGGTCGTGGAGGGTGCAGTAGTCGGAATGTAGACCGAACACGTTACTTTACTGTTTCGCGCTAGTAACGTTCCTCGTTTTACCCAAACCGACACGTGAAGCCATTTCCGCTTCCGACTGTCGATGCATCCGATGCTGCTCTGCGGGCATCCGCAATCATAATTCATACTGTTAATATCATCTCTCCGTCTCCTATCCATTGTATCATGGCTACTTTACGCTCAGACAATGGCTAACGTGAGCCAATGCAATGACACGGACCAATGCGGAAAGCCGGCCGTTACGATGGCGGATGCGTGGACGCATCGGGATCGTCATGTTTCATCGCGCACTCTACTTTGCAGTAAAAACCTGCAGGTTGAAATAAATCATGTGCCGAAGCGAGTCGCTAGAATACTAGATAGACCGGAGAAACACATCGAGACGAGGTGTACTGCTCGCGGCAGTGGTGAAAGCTTAGCGTGAACTACACACGATACTCCGATGGGGCTTGAGCATTCTATCATTCCATGTCTAGTTCGCGGCAGTACCCACTCTCGAAAGCAGCTGGCATAAGCGCAGATGGGACCAAGGCTGCGGTAAGAATTGCCGGTGCCTCTGCCTCGGTGATGGCTGGTCCCTTCCCCACGCCCGAGTTGGCGCGGAACTGATGCTTGCTCCATCGCGTGGTCAAGCCCGTTCCTTCAAGAGAGCAGATGCGATCGACTCCACAGATACCACTTTTGGTCGCGACATGTATATCCAGAACTGCGATTGGTGCCCACGGCCCAGGTGCGGTCATACCAAGAGCTTTGCAAGAACAACTCGGCATCACTGGAGCCGAGCTGTAGGGTGCCCGTCATGCTCCTTACACCCACGAGAGTCGCATCGAGGACGCTAAAACGCGAGCATACCACTAAGCTACGGCCAATTGCGCGTGTCCGGTAGCTATCAGCTCAATGCCAATATGCGGGCCGGCTGTCTATCCGAAGCTGTCCTGCCCTCAGAGCTATATATCGGTGATTAAGGATACCTCCCCGCACCCATCGCCCAACAAATCTGCAATGCGCACCTGCGGAATGGCATACGAGGCACAATCCACTTGGCCAGTTGAAGCCAACACAGCAAACTGGCGGCCAGATCGGCACAGAAATCCACTCTGACTGGCGGGCGCATGCGCGCTCGACTAATAATCCGGAGCAACGGAGGCAGCGCCATGCGTGGATGATGCTACCCGCATTGGATCATGGTGCCCACCAAATGGAGGTGGGCCGAGACAAAGACCAGCATTAAGAGGTTCGTCATATTCCATGTCCCCGCGCGAAAGCACGCGAGGGGTACAGGTAAGGCCACAGTAGCACTGCGATCGCCGTGGAAAAGTAGCTGCTCATAAGCATTGCCGCTCGCCCATCGGCTACTCTGTAATACAAAACTCTTCCCTCCTTGATCCCACCTACGCTGCCCCGACCCCAGCTTCAAATAGCAACACGTAGCTCCACTTTGACTGCAGCTTATTTTCCGAACTTTCAGCACCTTCAACTGGGCCCCTGCGGCAATCAAGTGTACCCGCCGACCCCTTTACCCGGAATTGAGACATATAATTATTCTCGAGATCCGCCCGACTTTCACCCGCGGCTCGCAAACCTCGCCCCAGCGTTTGCGAAGCTTTTAAGGACCGTCGTCGCGAAATTCCAGCGCGCCAAAGCCGAGCTCGTTCGCCCCACTGAAGGCAGCACACACCCGCAAAACCATCATGTCTGAAGGCGACGTTAAGCCAACGGCGCCGGTCGTGGCCGAGGCTCACCAGGTTGACACGTTTCACGTCCCCAAGGCATTCTATGAGTGAGTTCAGTGTTCAGTGTTCATTTGGTCGTTACATCATGTACCAAGACAATGACAGCTGCGGCGTCATCCAAGCTCCAGCCAGAGCTCGCCAGTGGGCGGGGTGACCCCGCGGTGCCGAGCTTTTGGCCGAATCGTATCGCGATCGCATGAGGATTGAAACCGGCAGCTGACACTTGTCTCGCAGCAAGCACCCGCATTCGAAGCCCCATCTTGAGAACCTAGAGGAATACCAGAAGCTATACAAGGAGTCCATCACCGATCCGAAGGGCTTCTGGGGCAGGCTAGCGCGCGAACTGCTCACGTGGGAGCGCGATTTCCAGACTGTACACTCGGGTAGCTTTGAGCATGGCGACAGCGCGTGGTTTCTGGAAGGCAGACTGAATGCCAGCTACAACTGCGTCGATCGCCATGCCTTCAAAGACCCCAACAAGCCTGCCATCATCTACGAGGCCGATGACGAGGCCGATGGGCGCATCATCACATACGGAGAACTCCTTCGCCAGGTCTCCAAGCTCGCCTACACACTCAAGGAGATGGGAGTACGAAAGGGTGACACTGTCGCTCTCTATCTGCCCATGATTCCCGAGGCAGTTATCTCTTTCCTGGCATGCACGCGTATTGGTGCCATCCATTCCGTTGTATTTGCCGGCTTTTCGTCCGATTCACTGCGCGACCGCATCATTGATGCCGAGTGCAAGGTCGTCATTACTACCGACGAGGGCAAACGTGGTGGCAAGACAATCAGCACCAAGAAGATTGTCGACGATGCTCTCAAGCAATGCCCCGGTGTTACCCACTGCTTGGTTTACAAGCGTACCGGCGCCGAAGTCCCCTGGACAAAAAACCGCGACTGGTGGTGGCACGAGGAGGTCGAGAAGTGGCCAAACTACATCGCGCCTGAGCCCATGAACTCGGAGGACCCCCTTTTCTTGCTCTACACATCAGGCTCAACCGGCAAGCCCAAGGGTGTCATGCACACAACTGGTGGCTACCTCCTCGGTGCTGCGGCGACGGGAAAGTATGTCTTCGACATCCACGACAACGATACCTTCTTCTGCGGTGGTGATGTGGGCTGGATTACGGGTCACACTTACGTCGTGTATGCCCCGCTGCTACTCGGTGTAGCTACTGTCGTGTTCGAAGGCACACCTGCCTACCCCAACTTCTCCCGCTACTGGGACATTGTCGCCAAGCACAACGTTAGCCAGTTCTACGTTGCACCCACCGCCCTGCGGCTCCTCAAGCGCGCCGGAGACGAGCACGTTAAGAAGGAGATGAAGCATCTGAGAATCCTTGGGTCCGTCGGCGAGCCAATTGCTGCCGAAGTCTGGAAGTGGTACTTTGAGATCGTCGGAAAGGAGGAGGCCCACGTCGTTGATGTAAGTTATGGTGCACTCTGCTTGCGAAGCATGCGCTGACGTTTGACAGACCTATTGGCAAACCGAGACCGGCTCTCACGTCATTTCACCCATGGGTGGTATCACACCCACAAAGCCCGGATCCGCATCTCTTCCATTTTTTGGCATCGAGCCTGCAATCATCGACCCGGTCTCCGGCGAGGAGATCCACGGCAACGACGTTGAGGGTGTACTGGCCTTCAAGCAGCCATGGCCCAGCATGGCCCGCACAGTCTGGGGAGCGCACAAGCGCTATATGGAGACATACCTGAATGTATACAAGGGCTACTACGTGAGTGTGAAGATGCGCAGTATCCGCATAGTAGCTGACGTTTGTAGTTTACCGGAGATGGTGCGGCACGTGACCATGAGGGCTACTACTGGATCCGAGGACGTGTCGATGATGTTGTCAACGTCTCTGGACATAGGCTGTCCACTGCTGAAATTGAAGCAGCGCTTATCGAGCATCGTACGTTATTAACTCCGCAAACTCCGCAGACTTGGACATGCAAGTTGCTGACCATTGCGCAGACCAAGTGGCTGAGGCGGCAGTTGTGGGTATCAATGATGAACTGACGGGCCAAGCCGTCAACGCCTTTGTAGCGTTGAAGGACGGCACAGAGTCAAATGACCAGGTGAAGAAGGACTTGGTGATGCAAGTGCGCAAGTCGATTGGACCTTTTGCCGCACCCAAGGCCATTTTTGTGGTACCAGATCTGCCAAAGACGCGATCCGGCAAGATCATGCGCCGGATCATGCGCAAGATCTTGGCGGGAGAGGAGGACCAGTTGGGCGACATCACCACGGTAAGTCAGACTGATGCCAATTTTCTCTTGGTGATGACGATTACGCGTACTTGGTGGGATGATGTAGGCTAATCATGTCCGACAGCTCTCGGATCCGTCCATAGTCGAGAAGATCATCGACATTGTGCACCAAGCGAAGAAGAAATAGACGGGTCGCCTTGGCGGGGTTGGGATGGCAACAATTCTGCTCTCGGTGGGGTGCCGACCAAGGTCGCAAGTGCAAAGAAGCAGGCTAAGATTTTTGTAATCTTCTGGTTATTTTCGCGAACAAGAAGTGCCGAGCACGAGCGTTTCCATAGTGAGACGCTTATGGTATGCGCGCGCCGATGCACATATATGCTGTGTTTGGGGGCGGTTGCTACACGCGTACCTATGTTTAGCAGGGTAATATCCAGTCGATAGGTTCGCGCTTCTGCTGCAGCTGGCCGCACTCTCCCCTATGTTATGCTTTCCATAAGGGAGTCAAACATGTCAACAAGTGTGCATCTCGCCGGATAACAGCGTATACTGATACGAGAGAATAGTGGCAGGCGAGCGGGGACGTGGGCAGGGGACGGCCAAAGTTTCACTCGTGTCGCGCCCAGACCCCCTCCTCTTCCGCGACCCGGGTGCCAAGACGGTGGCTGGCAGGGGGCTGTGCAGAACGATTACGACTCTCCATTGTCGCTCGCCGTCGTTCGCTCAGTAATACCCATTTGCCTCTGCTAGCGTTCTTCGGAATAGACGTACTTTTGCCTACCCATGTCTCTCATTGCGTTGTGTTAGTTTTCGCTGTTCACCAGTTTTCACCTACACTCTTGGCCGCATCTCCTGAACGGAGAGCACCGCCACCCGAGAATGCACATCTATGCGACGTTAAGGGCCGCCATCATCACCATTGGGCTCGCCACCATCGCTGCAGCCTCGTCACAAGCCCGCGAGCCGCTCCGGAATATCGCCATTGCAAAGAATGCCGACATCCTCACCCAGACGCACCGCATCACAGCCGTATCTTCGTTTGACCTCGCCTTCGACGTCTCCGGCCAGCGCATCCGCCTGAGCCTTGAGCCCAACCACGACCTGTTTGTAGACGGCGGACGGATAACCCATCTCAACCCAGATGGGACCATAGCCCGACAGGAACCGATAGATCGGTTGCAGCATAAGGTTTACAAGGGCAAGGCATGGCTCAAGAGAGGAAACCGATGGGACAATGTCGGCTGGGCGCGGATAGGGATGCACAAGGACGGGCTGGAACCGCTATTCGAGGGAACCTTTTCACTGAACCACGACAACCACCATGTCAAGACGGCATCGAATTACAAGGCGACGCGCATGGCCGAGGACCCGGACATTGACCTGCGCGACAAAGACTTCATGGTCGTCTTCCGCGACTCGGACATGGGCAGGCATGACGAGCGCACAGAGCTGAAGAAGAGAAGCAAAGACATCGGATGCCTGGCCGATGAGCTCATCTTCAACACCAGGGACGATCACCCGGTCTATGCCAGCATGCGCGCGCGAGACGAGGCCTCTGCCATGTCGCCATCGCTCATCTCAGCCATGTTCAAGCGACAGGACGACTACCAGTCAGGAGGCAACGGTGCTGGTGTTGATCTCTCATCCACCATCGGCAACACGGCCGGATGCCCCAGCACTCGCAAAGTCGCGCTTGTAGGAGTGGCCGCCGACTGTACCTATGTGAACTCGTTCAACGGAGACAGGAACGCTACGCAAACCAATATCTTGCAATCGATGAATTCCGCTTCCGAGGTCTTCGAGAGCTCTTTCAACATATCACTTGGTGTAGCCAACCTTATCATGACTGATCCTGAATGCCCGACATCACAACAACAAGCGACACCTTGGAACCAGGGCTGCAGTAGCAGCATCACCATTCAAGACCGTCTAAACCAGTTCTCAACTTGGAGAGGACAACAAGACGATAGCTATTCTCACTGGACGCTGCTATCGACATGCAACACCGGATCCGCCGTTGGTCTAGCTTGGCTCGGACAGGCCTGCACGTCAGGCTCCCAGGACAACACTGGACAGGCCGGCGAGAAGGTTGCCGGAGCCAATGTGGTCATCAAGACGGATACTGAATGGGAAGTCATTGCCCATGAAACCGGCCATACCTATGGTGCCGTACACGACTGTACTTCGCAAACATGCGCAGACAAAGACGTGGTCAGCTCCCAGCAATGCTGTCCCCTCAGTTCGAGCGCTTGTGACGCGAATGGTGGCTTCATCATGAACCCTTCGACCAGGGATGGCATCTCGCGCTTCTCTGCTTGCTCTATTGGCAACATTTGCTCTGCGCTCGGACGAAACAGTGTCAAGTCTCAATGTCTCACTAACAACCGAGACGTGAACCTTCTGTCGGGTCAAACCTGCGGCAATGGTATTGTTGAAGGTGACGAGGAGTGCGATTGCGGCGGCTCTGCCAACTGCCAAGGCAATGCATGCTGCGACCCTGACACCTGCAAGTTCATCAACAATGCTGTCTGCGACGATTCCAACGAGGACTGTTGCCGAGAATGTCAGTTCGCCAACGCCACCACAGTCTGCCGTGCTTCCGTCGGCGACTGTGATCCCCAGGAAACCTGCACTGGTGATTCACCATACTGCCCTGAAGACAAGACAAAAGACGATGGTTCGGACTGTGGAGATGGGCTTAGCTGTGCATCGGGCCAATGCACAAGCAGAGACATGCAGTGCAAGACCATCATGGGCAGCTATACCCAGGGCAACGACACGTATGCCTGCGACAACAGCAACTGCATGCTCAGCTGTGCGAGTCCCGAGTTTGGGTCAAGGTGTTACGGTTTGCAGCAAAACTTCCTGGACGGGACAAGTTGTACGGGTGGAGGTACATGCCAGAACGTATGTCAAATCCACTTCTTTTCAGTAAACAGTGACTAACACAACTCAGGGTGTATGCGAAGGCGGCTCTGTTGGCAAAGAAATCAAAACGTGGATTGAACGCCATATGTCAGTCGTCATCGGTGTTGCAGCCGGAGTCGGTGGCGCATTTCTTCTCTGCATATTCTGCTGCTGCTGGCGCTCCTTCCGTCGTCGCTCAAAGCTCAAGAAGTACGCCGCTGCCCGGCCGCCCCCAATGCCATACCAGGGCAGGAGAAATAGGAGCGGACCAATGGGTCCACCCCCAATGGGCCAGTATAACAATGGATACCCCCCTCCGAATGGACCCCCACCACCCAATCAATGGACGCCAAATACTCAGGCACCGAACGGAGACGTCCCTATGCCACCGCCAGTACATCAAAGTAGTGTGCGATACGCTTAGACTCTGGACGCGTTCAAGCGAATTCTTTTTCTTGCATGATGAAATCTTTTACGGTCATTTACACCAGCGGGTATAAGCTGGGTTTGGGATTTACTTGCATCGTTATCGGCGTTTTTGATTTTGGAAGAGCTTGGCTCGCATGCCAGTTTCATTGTATAGAGAGAAGCAGGGAAGAGAAGAAGAAGTTTTGTAGCGCGCAGCAAGATCGTTTCTGGTTAGAGACACCCATGTAGGAGCGTCGAGTAGTTGTTGGCGAATATATCCCTTTTGTGCAACTATTTCATCATTCATTTCATTATCGTGTTCACCCGCCGCGAAGGGGCCAGCCACGCCTTCGGCGCCGATTTACGAAAGGCGCTAGCTGCTGACGATAGCCCTCGACACCACAGAAAGCATCGCTCTTCACTACCTCGAACTTCATGGTTCTGACAGCCTAACGTGATGCATTTGTCGGCATGCGGGCTTGGGCGGCGATTAGCCCAGCCCCACTGACCAACTGCCGTGGACCCTGATCAGCAATGAAGTCATCGACCTAGCATTTTGACATGACAGTCGCGTGGTGCAGCACGAGTGAACTCTAAACCTCACCTGGAACTTTTACAGCCTCGAATTTACAATTCAACGAAGAAAGAGAATTTCCAATATGTTAGCTCTCACCAGTGCAACGGGAAAGCTAGGTAGCGCGGTACTAAATGCGATCCTGGAGCATAAACTCATTGATACCAAGGACCTCGTAGTCTGCGTATGTATCTATTCCTTTCCATCTATCTAGCCCAAAACCCCTCTTTTCTGGACACCACCTGATCAAAACATTCCCAGCTAACAGTAAAACCTCAGACCTCAAGCGACCCCACCTCAGCACGCTTCTCGCACCTCCACGCCTCATCCATCCCAGTGCGCCGTGCAAATTTCGACGATGCCGCCTCCCTGACCGCAGCCTACAAAGGCTGCACCGCCCTCTTCCTCGTGTCTACGCCCGCCGTCGAAATGGACTACAACAACGCGCCCCTCTGGTCAGGCCGCGAAGCGCACCACCGCGCCGCCATCGACGCAGCCGTAACAGCAGGTGTCCAGCACATCTACTACACATCGCTTGGTTTCGCGAACCCGTCGAAAGCAGGCGTGATGCGCGCGCACATACGCACAGAAGCGTACCTGCACGAGCTAGCGCGCGCGGACAAACTGCGCGTGACGGTGCTGCGCGAGGGCCTGTATAATGAGAGCTGGCCGCTGTATTTCGGGTACTACTTTGCACTCAAGGAAGATAAGAGGCGCGAGGTGCTTGTCGCAGGGGATGGACCGGTGAGCTGGACGAGTATAGCCGATATGGCGTATGCGACTGCGCGTGTGCTGGCGCAGGAGAGCGAGGCGTGGGCGGGTAGGACGGTTTACCTGAGTCAAAAAGCGACGGCGTCGTTGGCGGATGTTGCGCGCATTGTGAGTGCGGTGCGTGGCGAGGAGGTCAAGCTGAAAGTCGTGAGTCGCAAGGCGTATGAGGATTACTATGTCGAGGAGATGGGGATGCAAAGGCCGGCTGTCGAGTGGTGGAGTAGCACGTATGAAGCGTTGGAGGACGGGGAATGTGCGATTGATGATCCGACGCTTGAGGGGTTTCTGAAAGAGGTAGGGGGGAAGCCGAAGCCGCTGGAGGATACGATTAGAGAAATGTTGAAATGAGGTGGTCGATGACACTCCACCTACTTCCTTCATTTCTCTCCTCAAAGTCTGGTTTCCATGGTCGATACAAAGCATTGCTGTTGATCGTGTACGTTCACCCAACAAAACAGTCATACTCATCTCTTCCTAATATCCTCATCAAATCACTCGTGCTCGTGCACACTATAGTAATGTTCGTCACGGCTTTTATCCCCGTCTTCTTCATAATGCACCGGCACATTTTCTTCCAGCTGCGCATCATGGCGCCTGTGTCGAGTGTATCTTGGCGTGACACGCATGTACTTTTGCTTTTTCTGCTTGTTTTCCCTTCAACAATGTTCGTCATGGCAGACGGACGCGTCGACTCGCTCGTCAGCTTCTCTGTGGATACTGGGCCCCCTGTTGGTATGAAGTGGTTTGCGTTGCATTGAATTGCCGTCATTGTTTGGCTTGTCCTCGGGTTCGTTGTTCCCTTTCGAAAAAGTTTGATGTAGCGTTTAGGTGAAGATGTGAGTCTGCGACAGTATAATCTGTTGGAACGACTAGGCCTTGACGTGTTTTTTTGTACCAGTAGTTTCGATTTATTGGAATGAGGGATATGGATGGAGATAAAGGATACGAGTATGGTCAAGGAGATGCGAGATGGTTTGATGAATGTACTAAATGTTGCCTGTGCTTGGTGATCCAGTCTATGACCATGGTTTGGTGATGTGGCAGTGGGGAAGATGGGAACGTGCGAACCACATTCACGCCTCGCACAGTCATAATAACAGCACGGTAAGCACGCACCCAGAGTGATGTAATGTAGCACAATGGAACAGCATTGACTTTAAACTCAACAAAAGAACTCATTCTCATGAGGCTTCATGTTACATTATCACTCTTCTTTTCATAACTTTGCCTCGCCACCCCTAGCCGACTCAGCATCCTTCTCGTCTGTAATAAAGCCCTTTATGGACTCACATGTGCTTATGGAAAAAGTCCAACACCATCTTGTATCCGCGCTCGTACTCCTTCCTGACCTTTTCTTGGCTCAGGTCACTGCGCGCAGCCATCCAACCATGGATTTGGTCTGGGAACCACTCGACAACATGGGGCACTTTGATGCCCTCTTGCCACTTCTGAACATCGCCCTTATCCTCGTCGCCCGACGGAAGCATGATATAAGGGATGGTGATGCCAGGCGCATCGTCGCCGGCAACCATAGCAGGGTGGCATGCCGCGGCAACCTTGAACTTTGTGCCCTCCATGGAGGAGAGGTTGACGATCTGGGTAGTATTAGCATAACCCCAAATTTGCGAAAGCACTACATAATACCTTTCCACCCCAGCAGAAACCGATAATGGCCCACTTCCCGATGCCATGTTTCTGCGTCAGCTCATCCACAATCTTAGGGATGCGCGGCAGAGTCTTGGGCGGCGCCGCTTGCGACTGGAAAAACTCGCCCATCTTCTTCTGCTTCTCCTCAGTATCTGGTGGCATCCAGGAGATATCGGCTGGTTTGCCTTCGAAAAAGTCGGGCATGAAGACTTGGTACTTTTGGCTGTCGGTGTAGGCGAGAATGTCGGCTCCTTGTAGGGTCTGGTTGAAGAAACCGAAGATGTCGTAGACTACTAAGATACCTTGCTTCGCATCCTTGGGCCCCGTTGTGTCTGGATTACTGTTAGAAAGGATTGCGATGTTACGATGCTGCGGTATCAAACATACACGTCTTCAAGCCATCAACCTCAATGTAGTCACCCTTGGGCTGGTAGCCCTGGCTCACCACAGCGGGAGTGTTGCAGCATGCTTGCGACTGTGTGGACTTGGTCGACATCCTTGCGATCCGTTGTATGTTTCGTACGATTGGCAATTGTTCACGTGCACTTGCTTTTTGACAGCTGGAAACGAATCGGGGGGTAGCAATTGAAGCACGGCGCAGATTTTGTGTCAGAAGACGAGTATAAGTGGATTGAGAGAGCGATGTTGTACGAGCAATGACGCGCATTATGAGTTGCTAGGCTATTTGTCAAGCTGTCATGTTGGTTTGGTGGGGAAGCTGCTGCTCGGATTTACCCCACACCCATGATGTCACTAGGGCGATATGATGAAGTATGCACTCTGCAATGCTTGAAGTGGGAGCCCTTATTACCGTATCCGCAGCCTGCCGGTGCGAAATGGTTGTCTAGGATACGGTTAGCTGCCGAGATCTCGCCATTTGCATCTTGTCCGCCCATCGCCTTTGTTTTGTGAGTACCGGTGAGCGGGATGGCTCCATATGGTGGTATCGTTTTGGATGGTAGAGTTGGGTTAATTCCATTATTTAAGCATCCAAGTTGAGCCTTTCCAACAAGGTATCTATCTTTCCCAACAAGATTTGATAGTTCATCGCATCTTGTGCGAATTCATCACCAACCTCTTCTCCATCTAAGTTTCTGATGACGCCAGCAGCGATTTGCTGCTCTACCGGCACCATGTTCTCTTCTTGTTGTGTCTTCACTGGTGTGCCGTCTTCCAGTGCAAAATCGCCCATTGCATCGACCAGATCCCCTTCAGCCGTGGCTTTTGCTGCAGCATTCTCATCCATCATCTCGTCCAAACCACTGTCTTCGAAGCGAAGCCTGAAGCGTTCAGAGAGGTAGTATCGAATGTCGTCAACGAGTTCGACGGTATCCGTCTCTTGACGGCCCTTGACGCGGTTTGCAGATTCTTGGACCAGTTCAGCAAACTCGGGTTGGTCAATGTAGTGTTCCAAGCGATAGGCAATGTAACGGGCTGCGAACTCTTCGAGACGCTGCACGCGGGTATCCCAGCCCGCACGAATGACCTCGTAGATGTCGACGGCCTCATCAGCATCAGTGGCGCCACGCGGATTATCCGACTCTACGGCGGAAGTCGAGCCATTACCCAGGGCAGAAATGATGATGGCTGCGCGCTGCTTCAACTTCTCAATGAAGAGCTGGTCGGCTGCAAACAGCACATCAATGGCAATGTCCAGGCCAAAGTCTGCACGCTCAGTATACATGAATGTCAGTATGGTTTCTAGCACTGCTGGCGAGCAGTCAATGGTCACGATCTGCAGATGCAGTGTGTCCTGGGCTTCCTTGAACTGGGAGCTGAACATGGTCAAAAAGTACTCGGACCGCAACAACATGGCTCGATGAGCAGGGAAGACGGTGGATTTGCGTAGTGTTTGTTGTCGCGACGGTGATTGCGAGCGTGCCCGACCGGAACCGATCGATATGCCCAAAAGCGGTCCAGGGGTGTTTCGTGCGGGTGGGGTGGACTCGGACGGTCCCAATGTATGGCCTGTCTCATCAGAAGCCTCATCCTGTTCATCTTCGTGCGCACACAGCAGTATGTCGGCGAAGATACTGTTTTCGCGATCCCATTGTATAGTGTCCACCTTGTCGGTATCGACAATCTTTTTGTGGCGGAGGACGTTGTCCTTGAACCAGTGTTCCAGTTGATTGCGACCCCGCTCCAGTTCGTCTGCTCGGCGTTGGCGCAACAAGCGTCGATCTGAAACCTCGGTGATGTCTTCGAACAGTCGTTCCATCTCCAGCTGCTTGCCAATCTTGTCAATGCCGTGTAGCACCACCAGCTCTTGGTCGTCGCCAAGGCCGAACAGGGCTCTTCGTATCGACACCTCCTGGAAATACAGGTATTGTAGTGCCACGCCAAGCGACTCGGCGGGTATAGTGTTTGGTAGCTTCCATGAGGTTGTATTTGGCGCTGCGCCCAGCTTCTTCGCAAAGTAGGGCGATCGAGCGGCGAGGAGGAACTTGTGCAGGTGGAACTCTTGGCCGTAGGCGTTGATGGTGATGTCTGTCGTTTTCGGTGTGGTGCGCGTAAGGAGGGAAGTAATGTGTGCGGCGAGCGGCTGCAGGGGATTGGAGGATTTGGCGTAGTCGTACGAGAGCAGCAGGTTTCGTATCCGATCGTTAAGCGCATTATATAAACATCGTTCGCCTTGGAACGTATCGCGCTCACATAGTGCGCCGTTTTCAAGCAGTAAGCGTATGACTTCGTAGTGACCACAAAGACTAGCCTTCAGCAGTCAGCGCATTGCACTTTTTAGAGTACCTGAGTGGTCATCCTACCAAGATCAAGGGCGTGTAATCAAACTTGTCCCGCGCGTTGATGTTCACGCCAGTTGATATCATCTCCTGGCACACTTTCAAGTCTCCCCGGCGACAGGCTTCACAGAATACCCTGAAGTCATCGCTGAGGTCGAGCGGGTTCTCTTCCTTGAGCTGGCCCGACGAGATGGCCTGCGCCTCGGTGGCAAGGGCAGCCTCGATCTCGTACTTTTTCTTGACATCCATATTTTGAAGTGGCAAATATAGAGGTCAATTGCACATGTAGTCGCTATGACGAACATCGGCGGACATCGGGCTGGGCTATCGATAAGCCGACTGTACTATTCCAAGGGCGCATCCCTGCTGCCAGCAAAATCGGGGGCTTGTGCTCTGGTTGCTGGGTTGACGGCCGTTAGCGTAAACAGGGCCAAACACCAAGAAACCCGGCTGCCATCCCTCCCATTGTGCATTACATACTTCCGTCCCTACCCACGCCTTTACTAACAGAGCAGCTTGCTACCTTTTCTGCATTTCCATACTTGCATGTCTTTTGAGCAATAGCACTACCATAATCATGCCCGAGGAAGAGAAGTACGATGTGCTCGAGAAGATCGGTACGACCCAGACGGCCCTCCACCGTGACAACCGGCGCATACTGACATGTCACGATAGGCCATGGCTCTTTTGGCATTATTCGCAAGGTGAAGCGAAAGTCGGACGGCTATGTAGGCAGTTGCTGGAAACCCTGGCCCAAGACGGCTGCTGACCGCCAATTAGATTCTGTGTCGAAAAGAGATCAGCTACCTCAAAATGTCCCAGAAGGAGCGCGAACAGCTGCAGGCCGAGCTGTCAATCCTGAAGGAGCTCCGACACCCCAACATCGTCGCCTACTTCGAACGCGACCACATCAAGGCATCGCAGGATCTTCACCTGTACATGGAATACTGCGGGAACGGCGACCTGGGACGCGTCATCCGGGACCTTAAGAACAAGAACCAGGTGTGCGAGGAGGAGTTCGTCTGGAGCATCTTCAGCCAGATTGTGAGCGCCCTATACCGCTGCCACTATGGCGAAGACCCGCCAGCCGCTGGCCGTAACGTCATGGGCCTCGTGGGCAACGCGAAGCCTGCTCGTGACCCGCGCAAGCCTATGATCCTTCATCGCGATCTCAAGCCTGAGAACAGTGAGTGCCTGCTTCTCATTTTCCCACTCGACCCCATGTACTGACAACAACAGTCTTCCTCGGCGATGACAACTCAGTGAAGCTAGGCGACTTCGGCCTCTCCAAGATCCTCCAATCCCACGACTTCGCATCAACCTACGTCGGCACTCCCTTCTACATGTCTCCAGAAATCTGCAAGGCCGAGCAGTATGGACCGCACTCCGATATCTGGGCGCTGGGATGCATCATATACGAGATGTGCACCAAGTCTCCTCCATTCAACGCGAAGACCCACTTCGAGCTCATCTCCAAAATTAAGCTGGGACGCTACCCCGACATTCCCGCCTGCTACTCGTCCGAACTCCGAAAAGTCATTGCTAGCTGCTTGAACACAACACCCGATCACCGCCCAGACACTGCAGCACTTTTGAACTTGCCCATCGTCAAGCTTATGAGGAAAGAGCAGGAAGTGGTCAAGCTTGGCCAGGATCTACGAGAACAGAGAATGCTTACCGCAAAGCGGGAAAAAGAAGCGAGCGAGGCCATCTCTCGGATACGCAAGGAGCTCGACGACCAGCTGCGCCGAGAATGGGAGGTCAAGGCTCAGCTCGAGATTGAGCGACAAGTCAAGTTGCAGACCGACCAGCGCGTGCAAAAGGAGCTTGCCCATCTTCAAGCAACATTCGAGGGCGAAGTGAACCGGCGTGTCGAACGTGCGCTGAAGATGTATCCCAACCGTCTCAGCACATCTCCAAAGCTTGCTCCACGATCGAGCACACCAAACATGGCCCCAACAGAACCATCCACCGCCCTGTTCTCCGCAGAGAATGAGGCCCCTGTTGCCAATGGCTCCCAAAATACCCTCAACACAGACTCTGACTTCGCAAGCGGTACCGACCTGTCGTCGCTTTCCCTGGATGATCACATCGAAGAAGCCCCCGTCGCAGCCAAGTCGAAACCGAAGCGCCCTTCTCGCGGCCCTCTTATGCGCGCTCGTACCATGTTCAACCAGCCTTCGGCCACACAAGTTCCCGACTCCCCCATGGACGTTCAAATGGCCGAGCCATCGCCAGCGCACACGTCCCTCAAGGGTCTTTCCCTTTCTCCCCGTCGCAACGCGCAACCAAAGCAGAACATCTTCGCCGCTGCCAAGGATGGTGCGAAGAGGTGGGAGGCTGATGTTCCTCCGTCCCCAACAGAGGCGGAGTGGAACGGCGACTTCGATGATGATGATGATCTGCCAGTATTGCCATCACCAACCAGGGCGCGAAGCGCATCCGGCGGTCGCCCTATGAACGACGATCCGTTCAAGGTACTTGCAAACGCCCAAGCTCCGCTGCTCAAGCCAAACGCACGTCTTGGAAGCGCACCAAACCTTCTTGGTCCCAGGACTACGAAGCCGCGACCTGTGTCTGCAGTACCCATTGTCGCAGCCTCGCCCTCCCGCCAAAAATCAAAGTCAGCTGAGAACGTATCGACATCGCCACGCAAAACGGGTGCTGCCACCAAGGCAGTGCCATTTGCCGGTCTCCCATCAAAGAAGGGCAACGAGGCGTTCCGTGTACAAGCGATGCGCAACAACGGCGGTGTCCAAGGCCGCACACTCGTCGAACTCCAGCAAGCGCGCGGTATTCCCGTGCACACAATGAGCGAAGACGAGGGAGGTGCCAAGAAGGGCTTTGGCTATGGCGGTCGGAGAAGCCCCGTCAAGCAACGAGCTGGTGGAATCAGCCCACCTGCAGTCTGGGATCCCGACACCGAGCCGGAAATGCCATCCCCATTCATTGTCCGCAGCAAACGCATGATCCGATAGGATGGACGATGCGTCACCGCTCCGGAACTATTACGATAACAACTACGACGATTCGACGAGAAGAAGGGATATATATATCAGTGGAGTTTTTTGGTCTATTCCACACGTTCAATCAGGCGTTCTACGAGCAAAGGTTGCTTGAGAAGCGCTTGGATACAGGACTTGAACGGATGAGGAGATACCTGGTGCGGAGTTGTGTGGATTGGGGATTCATCAGCAAGCATTGTTCTGCTTTGCGTCCTGTCCTTCACCCGTCTCTTCCCTTTGTCACGCTATCCTTTTTCTCATCATCGCATGTTCTTGCCCTTTCACGAGTTTTGTTTTTAAAGACGCATACGAGCATTATTTCTTGGTGAAATACTTTGGGTTTGGATTGGTCGTTTTGACTAAGGCGTCTCTAGCATTGCACTGCGATGCATTTGTATAGGCCTATGATCTTCTTTTTCCTTTCTTCATTGCAACGAATATCATTACCATATTTCAGAAATGAATGTTCATATACCCCAATATTCACCGTGTCTCATACATTATATGTGAAGTGGAATGATTGCATGATAGATTGGGTAAAGATACTACTTACAGCCATACGTTGTACAAAAGAAAAAGTGATAAAAAATTAGGGAAGTATGAACCTCTATCGTTTTCACCCCACAAACCCTAACAGCGCAAGCCTCACTCCAAGCACTCGTTCACCACCCAAAACTCTCGGTATGCAGATAAATGCCCTGCGCACCCGTTCCCTTGTGCACAGCCCTCTCGTCACTCAACGCAACAACATCGCTCTTGACATCCGCCACCAGGCCCAGCGGTCCACACACCACTACAGCGCTCTCACCCCAAGCCTGTTCCAGCGAGCGACGAATAATATCGCGTGTTTTCGGGCGACCCGAGAATACTGTTATAGAAGGGTGGACGAGCAGATTCCCGGTGGATGGAAACGAGGGAGTGAGGGAGTTGGGTCGAGATTGCGATGTCGAAGTGATGGGGCAGTGACATGGTTTTCTCGGTGCTAGTGGATCAGTTTCTGAGATTGTGGTGCGACAGCAACATGTGTTTGCGTTGTTGTTTTTGTTTTGGGTGCAGGAGAGGTCTTGCAGTTCCATGCTAGAGGAGCTAGAGTACCTGACTTCACGGATGCTGTCGCCATCTTCTCTCTTCTCTGCTTTTTGGGTCGTGTTTGTATCGTTTGAGGCTGTGGATTGGCGAAGTGGTCGGTATTGCGCGATGCCGTGCGCGGTTTCCTTCTCGTTTGCTGATGAGGATGGGTTTGCGGGGGACGCTGCTGTTACGCCGGAGATGAGGGATTTTTGGCCTTCGGTAAAGGACGGGTCGCAGGTGATGTAGACGCTCATTTCAAGCTTGATGTCTCGGAGTTTTTGCTGTAGGATGAGGAAGTCGGTGTAGATGGAGGAGAGTTGCTCTGAGAACCAGCTTAGTTGGCCTCTGCTTTTGACGACCCAGACGAAGCGGACATGGCGTGTGACGATGCCACTTGGTGTTTGAAGGAAGGACGTATGTTTTGAACTATCGCTGTACGTATTTTCTTGCCAGCCTTGGATGAGGTCGCGAAGTAGTGGCATGGTGAACGTGCTTCCAGTGCTACCTGCAAAGAGGACGACGCTGTCGAACTGGCGAAGTGGTCGCAAGACGCCATAAGGGCCCTCGATGGTCACCCATTTGGCATTTGGTGACACTTCGGTAAGTGTACCGGATATCTCGGCATGTCGATAGAAGCGTTTGGTACCACCTTTTTCCGCCTTGACGTAGAATTCCATTTTTCCATCTTGAGGTATCGATGCAACAGTAAAAGGATGGCTTTGTAAAGGTACGACAGATTGGCAGGATAGGTACACATGTTGGCCAGGTGTCCAGCTGATGGCAGGATTCCGGACTACGATTTTCGTGGTGTTGTGCGGAAGGGGAGTGAACTCCGCTTTGCATGCCCAAAAGCCTTGCATTTGCCCCTGTTTCCTTTGCGAAGGATGGAAGATCGAGAGGTTGATGTACAAGAGACGCAAAGCGCGGAAGACACGATCAAAAAGGAAAATGGCAACCGGCGCCCATACGTAGCCGTTCATTTCCACAGGGGTATGAATGTAGACGAACGCAAGGAACACGGCGAAAGAGATGATGTGCTGGATCACGAAAATCTCGTAGCTCCAGCCCCGAATCGGTGTCATGGAACTTAAGACAATCCAGAGCAAGGTACACCAGGCAGCAAGGCCCTTCCAGACAATGTTGTTATTTTTGAGCTGGTAGCCGATGTAGTCATACGGAGCCCATGCACTAAAGAAGTATCCCATGTGCATGGTTGCTGTGAGAAGCATACAGCGAGCGCACCACCGGTGCAGCCAATTCAGGCGCTCGTAGCTTATGCCGCTCAGGCAACCGATTATGTTATTCTTGCCTGCGAGCAGAACAATAATCGGTATTTGAGCAATTGTGACAACACCGCATCGGAATCCGACATTCTCCAGGTTGAATTGATCATTGAGATCTAGTCCGTATAGGCATAGGACAACGAGGACAATCGCATTCGCCACGATGAGTGAGGTGCGACCGACGGTGGGCAATCGTATTATTCGACCTTTCACGGGTATCCGTACCGAGAAGTTGGATGCCTCGCGCATCAAGGCATATGCTGTCGCATTCCCCAAAGCATACCATGATGTCGGCTTTGCAGGCGTCCGGGACCCTTCTCTTGCTGCAGATAGCCTTTGTCGGTATAATACATAGTTGTAGACATTGAAGTATGTCGCAACTCCAACTGCGCTCCCTACTACTGCATAGTAGAAATCCGGAAACTCTGTGAGGGCTGGAAGCTCGCCCATAGAGCCCATGGACATGTGGTGATGGCTCATGATGCCTGGTGTTGACGCAGTGTCGCGGCTTCTGGTTTCGTTTGCGTTTCCGGTGGTGCGCAACCTAGGAGGTATTCAGAACGCCTTTCGCGTGGATGCCAGATTTGGAGGGGCGTAGGCCTGGAACGTCGTCTCTATTTCATGCTGATAATCCTGGCCAAAAAGAACGAAGGCGAGTCGACGCGGTCGTGGCATTCGCTGGTAGTACATAGAATAATGACCAAGAGAAGTGAATGATGATGTGCAGTCGTGGACCGGCGTAAGGTTCACGGTGCCATTATCCACGGTCCGAGTAATATCTGACATCTTACTGCACTGCCGTGTTCAATCGCCTCTAGGATGCAGGGTCGATGCATTGCGGGGGTCTGTTCGGGGCCTAAAGACACTACCAGAATTGTGGCGCTGTACAAGCTTCGTTTTCTAGCCTGAAGCGGCTAATTCTGCTCAAAGTCGCTCCTTAGCCCTCACCGACCCATGAATGCACATTGTTTGTTCGTAGGGATTTGCAGCATGCCATGTCCACACGAGTTACATAGGCGCAGGCCTACCATGGCTAACAGACACCTGATGCTGACGCCTCGGCAGGAGGATGTTGCCGGGAAATTGTGCTCACTTGCCCTAACGCTTCATGCATCAGCCCAGACTTGACATTCTCTTGACTGCCGCAAGAACTCACGCATTTACTCTCAACCATATACACAGAAACAAAAAACCAACGCTCCCAGGCTATGCGTTCATGCTAATACGCCTATATCTGTGTCACCGGATCCAGCCAGGGTGTAACCCCACACCATACCCAGGGAACCTTTAAGCGATCGTCTGCCCGACTACCGGCTCAACAGTCTGGAACTCAATACCTGATCATCGATACCTATTCACCCCGCGCAACGCAAACAACGGCTTCTGTGAGGCTTCACCACCCTAAACCTCCTCATCGATACCGCGCACCGTCAAGTTCATCACCATGGTTGCTCACGAGGGCCACGATACGACAATGGAAACAATGGATATGAGTGGCACATCCATGACCTCTTCCAGTCATAGCGGCATGGCCATGGCCTTCTTTACCGCTACCAACACCCCCTTATTCTCCGAAGCGTGGACACCATCGACCGCTGGCCAATATGCTGGAACATGCATCTTCCTCATCATTCTTGCTATCCTTCTCCGCGCCATCTTCACTGCGAAGACATTCCTCGAAGTCAAGGCCGTACAGAGCGCGTTGAGACGGCGCTATGTTGTCGTTGCCGGTGAGAAAGCGGTCGTTGACAAAGTCGCGGATGACGCCGACTCAATGACTGGTATCCTTACGACCAACGGCGTTCAGGAGGATGTACGAGTTGTTTCGGCGCCGGTATCTCACATCCAACCTTGGAGATTCGGTGTCGATCTTCCACGGGCTCTTTTGATGATGATCGCGGCTGGTGTCGGGTACCTTCTGTGAGTATCTCAAGAACAGGTGCGGTACTTTCATATGCTAATGTTCTTGCAGTATGTTGGCGGTGATGACATATAACGTCGGTTACTTCATGTCTGTGTTGGCAGGTACATTTGTCGGTGAGTTGGCTTTTGGCAGGTTCAACCAGGTCGCGCCGCATTGATGACCGGCGAAATTCCAAGTCAGCTTCGCACCGGAGTTTATTTCGTACATGATGCTTTAATTTAACCTCTATCCCTGTTAACACTCCAATGAAATGTGTTCTGTTTGGGAATGTCCGCGCTGTTGCACGTTCAGCTTAAGCGGATGGTAACCACTTCAATGTTGACCATCAATCCTGTTGCACACGACTATACAGCCAGTGTCTCTATCATTCCCGTTATCGCTGTCTGGCTGAATGCGATTTCAAGGTTCAAGCCTAGCGGTGGCGTCAAACCTTGGAAGTGAATGGACCCTTGTCGAGCGCTAGTGACCATGCATCGCATAGTACCGCTGCTTTGGTAAGAAACTTGCTCACATCTCTGCATACCGCTCACCGCGGCACGGCACACACTAATTGCTTGCCAATCGGCCAATGCCGCCACGGATGTAGTATTAATGATCTTTTTCGCCAACTCATCTTCGGCTAGAGGCTCGGCCATGTCAGAGTCCGGCAGGTGCAAGTGTGGCTCGACGCGCGAGCCACGCGATATGCTGGAACGGAATGTACGACATAGCGGGGAACGCGCCTGTCCCTGATCTCTTATAAATAAGGTTGGATGCGCCCAGAAACCACTCATTGTATGTAATCGGCCTTCTCCGCACAAGTTTGCATCAAGTCTCAATAACATTCCTCCCTCCCTTCCTGACCTGCCATCAATACCTAGACACCTGTCAATCAGCAAAGATGGTTTCCGGCGCCGCTCTTGCACTCTCTTTCCTCCCTCTCACCCTCGCCCATTTCCAACTCAACTACCCTGAATCGCGTGGATTCTCGGACGATAACGAAGGCAACTTTCCCTGCGGAGGCTTCAACGATGTCCAACAGAATCGCACCGACTTCCCCATCAGTGGCGGCCCCATTCAATTGAACCTGGGTCACCCACAGACGAATGTCGCTGTATACATGGCCATCGGTGACAACCCAGGAAGTGGTTTTAGCATAGTTGCACAGCAGCAGCTCATGGTCGAGGGCCTGGGTGACTTTTGCTTGGGTTCGGTCTCCCTTCCAGATGGTGTAAACGTTACCTCTGGCACCAAGGCATCGATCCAAGTAGTCACCAACGCGCACGGTTCGGGCGGTCTGTACCAGGTAAGCCATTGAAACTGAGAGACGCAACACATGCGGAGTTGCTAACAACATAACAGTGCGCTGACGTTACATTGGTTGACGATGTCCTATCCCAGTCCGACTACGACAACAACTGCAAGAACAACACAAATGTCAAAGTCACTCAGGAGAACATCTCTGGAAATCCCAACGGAACGTCTACGGGTGACGCCGAGCCAAGTTCGGCCAGTGGTAGTGCGTCTTCGCCTGGAGAGACTGGCGCAGCGACACAAGCGAAGGCTATTTCATGGGTGCTGGGTGCTGCTGGACTTGCCGGAATGGCCATGCTCTAGAGGAAGTTGTAGGTTAGAGTGTGTTAATGAATCAGACGAACCTTTGCACGTGTAGCGTTTCTGCGTCCGCATAATCCAGGTTATTATCAAATGCAAAGAGGCCATTGGACCGTGCGCATTCTGACATCAATGTGTCTCGAGGTGAAGCCTACTCTCGAATGATTCCAAGCAAAGCCATTTGCAGCAACTGAACGAAATTCGGCCTGGCAGGCGTCTGTTTCCGGTCTGGTTTTGTGGTTTCGCCCTTGGCCTCCGGCGCACATATGTTTGTGGAGTGACATGGGTTGCGAATGATGTCAAATTGCTATTTTTTGGGGATGCACAGAAAATAAAGGAAAGGTAGGATCGCAAGTGCTGCCATGCTCACTATTTCCACAACCATGTCTCGCGGCGGAACATGGATGGCTCATCAGCGAGCGGTGCTGTCGAAAGTTCGTCGAGCGACCCCCTCTGACGTTGCGGGGGTTTGGAGCTTTCGACAAGCGAGGGCAAGCACACAATCGGCGCTTCCGTCGAGTTTCGCCGATGGCCGCAACAACTTCACCAGCAACACCACACTCCAAGTCTCGGCCACGATCCCAAATTTAGGTGTGTACCGACCCCGTGCTCGCTCCAGCCGCGACGAATCGATCTTCCGTACAATTGTGACCGACCGCTGACGTTTCCGCTACCACAGTTCTCCCTACCTAGTCACCCTTCTTTCACAACACTGCAAATATGGATCAGGCAAAGTTGGCGCGCATGCAAGCGTCAGTGCGCATTGGTATGTACAGGAAATTCGAGCTTGCCTTACTTTCACGGGCGATGAGCTATGTCGTCTCAGTAGACAATTGCTAACATGTGTGTGTACAGGGTAAGCAGACCTCTTCGCGATGGATTTTGACAGCCCCGCACCAAAAACACCACACCGAATTTGCGAACCCCCACCGCAACCCGCGATAGCTGGGGAACGACGCACGGGAAGCTTTGGGACCATGAGACATGCGAGGCTAATTGCATCAATAGCGGCAAGGGCACTCCCCGCAGGAAGGTCAAGAAGGTCCACAAGAGCGCCGGCACCGACGACAAGAAGCTCCAGACTGCGCTTAAGAAGCTCAACGTCCAGCCTATCCAGGCCATTGAGGAGGTCAACATGTTCAAGAGCGACGGCAACGTTATCCACTTCTCGGCACCCAAGGGTACGTCACCACGTCTCCGTTCTTAGCAATGTCGGGGGAACAGTTCAGATGGAATTGGCAACGTGCTGGTGGAGAAACATCTGGACTTCGCCCCATTAGGCAGCCGATGCCTTCACGAGAATACCCACTAACATTCACATGACTATAGTCCACGCCTCAGTACCTGCCAACACCTTTGCCATCTACGGCCACGGTGAGGACAAGGAGCTCACAGAGCTCGTTCCCGGCATCCTCAACCAGCTCGGCCCCGACTCGCTCGCATCGCTACGCAAATTGGCCGAGTCCTACCAGAGCATGCAGAAGGAGAAGGGTGAGGACGGTGAGAAGAAGGACGAAGACGACGAGGATGACGACGACATCCCCGAGCTCGTTGCTGGCGAGAACTTCGAGTCGAAGACTGAGGTCGAGTAAGAAGTTACACAAATAGTAACTGAAGAAAGACTAGGCAGCGTCAAGGAGGAGGCTACGTGCAATGTCGGCCTACCACGTGTATATTGATATGGAGGACTTCATGAATGCAACGGCCGTCACGGCCAGCAGTCGCGGTGGGTCTTGCATGCTGGTACCGGGCTGGCGTTATATCTCGGAAAAAGATATGAATGAAATTCTTCTAGCACGCTCCCCACGTTACAGTCGCGAACCATTCGCAAATCGGAAGGGCGTGCGCACATGTCCATGTGTGAGTTTGTGGGCGGACGTTTCGAAGTTGTTGTAGGCTATCATGCCCCATCTTCATTTCGAGCTGAAATAGGTGTAGAGGTCGTGTCTAGACCAAAAGCACGGAATTGCTCCGCGTTTACTAGAACCTCTCATGCACGGGCTTGCCAGAGATGATACTTCCGGATCATTGGCAGCAGGAGAACGGCAACGGGTGATCCCAAGTTCCGGTCATCCCTTTGAGACTAGGTAAGAAAAGGCTAGTGTTTGGGCTTAGCGCCTTTCAAGTAAGTCTCCAACTCATGGACATCTCACGACGCGTCCGTGAAGTCTGCACAAGCGACACGATTCGTAAGCACATGCATATGCACAATTTAGACACCAGACGGGGGCTTGATGAGGGGAGCCTACAAATGCTATGTATAAATCCAGGCGCGTTTTCCATGACGAGACGTTTCAGGCTCTCTATCTAGCCTCGACCTGCGATTCGGCGGCTCCCCACCTGCGGCGTACCTGAGACCTGAAGCGAGCCTAAACTTTAATACAAACGCGTCTCCCAGATATTTTCTTTTTTTCAAGGTGTTTATTGATTGTTTGATTTCTCTAGATACCCCTATCGAACAAACCCTCTAACAACATCCAACATGAGTACCGAAACTATCCTCATACTTGGCGGCTCTTTCGCTGGCATCAGCGCCGCCCACTTCGCCCTAAAGCATGTTCTTCCGCAGTTACCAAAGAAGGATGAGGTCACCTACAATGTCACTCTTGTCAACCCATCAAAGGATCTCTGGTGGCGCATTGCCGCCCCGCGAGAAAGCGTCTCTAAGCAGATGATGCCTTCGGACAAGACCTTCTATCCAATCGAACCCGCTTTTACCTACGCTTTCCCGAAATTCAAGTTTGTACAGGGCACAGCAACACATGTGGATTCTGCTGGACAGACTGTATCTGTTGAGACTGCATCCGGCGAGCAGCAGTCCATCCAGTATGTGGCCCTCGTGATTGCCACCGGATTTACGACACCGAGTCCCTTGTTCACTCAGACTACCGACCGCGAAGCACTCGAGAATGTACACACCGCATTCCAGGAGGGCCTCAAGAGTGCTAAGACTGTGGTCATTGGCGGAGGTGGCCCAGTTGGTGTCGAAACAGCAGGAGAGGTTGCAGAGATCCTGAACGGCCGACCAGGCTTCATGGCATCTGCGCCTAAGAATCCCAAAGCACAAGTGACGCTCATCTGTGGCGACAAGGTAGGTCTTGGGTGTGTGATATCCTTAAGACATGAGCTGACTTGAGGTTTTTCTGTAGAAACTTTTGCCTCTTCTCCGACCAGCGATCGGGCAAACTGCCGAGCAATTCCTGAAACGACTCGGATGTGGCGTCACCTACGAAACTAGGGTCATTTCATCCTCAAAGATGGGCGAGGAAGAAGGCGGAAAGACGCGAGTGGAGCTCTCAAATGGGGAAATCCTCGAGGCAGATGTATACATTGACGCGACTGGCAGTCGACCAAACACTGGATTCCTACCCAAGGAGTGGCTCGACACTCGCAACCGTCTCACTTGCAACGAGAAGACTCTCCGCGTCGAGCACGAATCTGCTGGCCCTCGCATTTACGCAGTTGGCGATGTGGGATCATACACTCGAGGAGGCGTCATGGACATGTACGACGCGATACCCGCGGCTATGACAAATCTCAAGAACGATCTTCTTGCCCATTTGACTGGGGAGCCGCATAAGGGTGATCGCCATTACACGGCGAACCTGAAGGAACAACAAATCTGCCCTATTGGCACGCAAAAGGGAGTCGGTGCTTTCAATGGTTTTAGAGTGCCTAGTCAGATGGTATGGATGATCAAAGGTCGGGACTACATGATCTCTCAGCTTGCAGAGGGCACCTTAAGAGGCGATCAGTTTAAGAAAGAGGGCAAGTGGACTCCAGTGCAACAGACCGGCAAGGCAGGTCTGAGCTCCGGTTGATTTGAGGGGTTGTTAAGCCCATGAATGTGGCCACAATGCGCTTGGATGGGTGGTTTGGATGGGGGCGTGCAGTGTTGTGTGTTTGTTGCGATTTTAATACCCTGTGGCATAGCGCGCTTGGAGCATTCAATCTTGATTTTTTTCATTAGGAACTCGTTTTAGTTTAACAATCGCTGTCCCTAATTAGAATGTTATCGAGCATGTTGTGGATTGCCGATCCTCCTGCGTGAGATCCCCATGCCCCACTCGAATAAGCTTAAACCTAGCGCGTCATAGCTCGCAGCTCCAAAATTTCCCAGCATCAACGCCTAAACAAGAAGCCGCGCCGCAATCCATCTCTGCTTCCCTAGAAACATACAACGCCTCGATTCACCCGAAATGGCGACCGCGACTCAGCTACCTCCAGCCCTCACATTCCCCCGCCCAATCTTCGCCGCCGTCTCCCCACACCCCTTCCTCCAGGCGCACCTTTCTGCCGAGAAGAAGAAGCCCATACGCGCGAATGGCCGGACAGCGAATGAATTTCGGGCCCCAGGAATAAACACTGGTAGCTTGACACATTGCAATGGTAGCGCGGTCGTGCGCTTAGGCAATACAAGCGTGGTTTGCGGTGTGCGCGCAGAGATCTTGAAGGAAGACGACATACCGGGCACTTTCGAGTACCCCGGAGAGACCGCGGGTCAGAGCGAGGAAGATCAAGAGGACAATAATGAGGAAGTAGAGGGGCTGAGGCTGTTGGTGCCAAACGTCGAGCTGTCCACAGGAAGCACACCATCGCATATCCCGGGCAACGCACCGTCGACATATGCACAAACACTCATAACACGCATACGATCGCTCCTTCACTCAACTCGACTACTCCGCGCCTCGGATCTTCGCATCTCGTACAAACCATCTACAAATCCCGAAGACCCCGACACGGAACCAGAGGCACAGTTGAAGGGCTATTGGGTTCTGTATTTGGATGTGTTCTTCATAAGCATTGATGGTAACGCATTTGATGCGGCGTGGATATCTATCCTAGCTGCTCTCCGCGACACTCTCATTCCACATGCATACTACGACGAGGAATACGAGGGCATCCTATGTTCCGACGACCCCAAAGAT
Source organism: Stemphylium beticola (assembly GCA_029100535.1). Classification (NCBI taxonomy): domain Eukaryota; kingdom Fungi; phylum Ascomycota; class Dothideomycetes; order Pleosporales; family Pleosporaceae; genus Stemphylium; species Stemphylium beticola. The sequence continues at coordinate 33,993 of JARBXR010000088.1, read as the reverse complement.
GCACATCAATTGCGATTACAAGGATTACCTGTGCCCAGTACATTCGCCGTGTTTGAAGGCAGGAGAGAAGATGAGGACGAGGAAGTAGATTGGGTTCTCAGCGATCCTGATGCTTTCGAGGAAGGTGTGTGCAGAGAAACTGTCAGCGTGGTTGTAGATTGTCAAGGTGGGAAGAAGGGCACGAAGGACTTGGTGATTAGGAGGGTGGAGAAGAGTGGTGGGGCCGTTGTAGGGAAGGAACTCATAGCTAGTCTGGTCAAGAGGAGTATTGATCGCTGGGGCGCTGTCGAAACCGCGTTGGGTGGCAAGGCTTGAGTGGCACTGGGCGCTGATGAGAAGCTAATTACGACGAGTCCAACATCGACAACTCCCTACGAGACAGGGACGTATTGAAGAGTACGCGAGGCAGATTCATGATACTTGTGGCTGTGTCACCTAATGCTCAGGCTGGTAAGTCCATACCCGGACGCTGGCTAGAGGCTATCCATGTTCGCATGGGCTTAGTCACAACATGTGAGCACTGGGAAGCCTAGCCAAGTCGACTTGTAGTGCAGATTTGTATACACGACGAAACGCTGCATGATATCCAGTTGACATACAGTACACGAAACAGCGTAGCAAGGCAGGACGCATATGTTCCAACATACTATCTATAGCACCAGGTAATAATTTTGTGAAAAGCAAGATTACCACGCCTTGACAATTCATCAGACCACACGCACGGTGATTTTCAGGTTCACATTCGAGAGTATAGACACTCTGACGCTCCGCTGCAAACCACGCCTTATCGTCCGCGGCACGTTGCCGCCGTGCCACACCACTGAATGATAACGGAACTCGCTTGTTGCTACCCTCCTGGATGATGTCCCGGCAATATTGGCCATTGAGGCCTCGTTTCTGAGAGCTGGAACAGCAACTCGTTTGGATGGCTTCCGCGGCGACATATGGGCAGAGAGCTCCACTTTGTGGATTCAACGACAGAAAACATCATCTTTATCGTGACATGCTGCTCTTGACGAAAAGACCGATACCCTCAAGGCTTACGTGAGAAGAAATAGAAGCGCGGGCGGACATTAATCTAAGGCAGGGGCAGCAAGCACCGTTTGAAGATCAGCCACTTAGCGACGATCGTGCCGCTAAGCGCCTCCTCGGGAACTCTGTCAGGAACGGGGGCAGGAGAAGTCTGCCTTTACCCTATCGATACGTCAGCCAGCCTTCGGAGTTGTGCGCAAACAAACAGCGGGCGTCGCGCGAACTATACATCGTTTCGTTTCAGCTAGCGAGCCAGCGCACAGATTGGCTGCTTAGCTGCAGACTGACGCATTTCTTCGGGGGGGCTGCGTCGATGTCACTTGCCACCAACACCTATTCTTGGGTGACTCGCGGACATGATCCTCTTATCCTAACCCCTGACGCCCGCGCCGTCGTCTACAAACTGCGCGCGGCTCCCCTGGCCCAGATCACTGCCCGGAAACGGGAGCGCATCTAGTCGCTTTCGGTGTGAGCTTTGGAGGCCTCAGCTAATCTTGTAAGAGGATGGGGCGCCTCACCAGCGCCCGTGGCTGCATGCAGTTCCAGATGCAGGAGACACACTTTTGGCGTATATTTATCCAGTGCCCTCGTCCGCGCTGTCTCGCGCTCCTGTCTTTGCATCGCTGTCTTTCGCTCTCTGTCTCGCTCTTTGGCTTCCGGTACAGGAATACCATCCTTTCATTCTTTTGACTCTTCATACACATTCCTTTGATATCAAGAGCATCTAGAGTCTGTGACTCGATCCGTTCATTAACAAACAGCTCACTCTTTTCGCTACCTCAAAACTCAGATTCACTTGCCAGATAAAAACCGTCGTCACTCAGCCATCATGCGTTTCGACATTGTATCTCTCACGGCCGGCTTCGCCGCCACGGCCTCCGCTTTTGAGTGCTCCGGCAACTACTTCAGCTTCTTCAACCGCGCTGGTCCTGCTATGAGCTACCAGCGTCTTGATCCCGGTCTCTTCCCCGGAAGCGAGAGCCCCCATCTTCACTCTTTCGACGGAGGAAACGGACTGGCTCAATCGATGGGCTTCGAGAACACCCAAGAGTCTTCATGCACCACGGCCCGCGTCAAGAGCGACAAGTCTTTGTACTGGCGTCCTACTCTGTTCTTCAACAATGGATCCAGCTACCATCGCGTACCCGAAAAGGCCACCAAGATCTACTACAGGTATGGTGATGGCGACAACTGGGCAAACGTCACTGGGTACCCCGAGGGCTTCAACATGATTGCCGGAGTACCCACCAGGCGGTCTGACGACGGCGACAACCCGGCTGGCGTCCGCTGGGGCTGCCACGAACCAGATGGTGGCTCTACTGCCATCTTCGACAACGGGTTCCCCAAGGGCTTCAGCTCCTGCAACTATGGATTCGCCTCCGAAGTCACGTTCCCATCTTGCTGGAACGGTGAGAAGATGAACCCGGAGGATGGCAATGCGCACATGGCCTACCCCAACAGCTACAGTGGTGTTGGTATCGAGAACTGCCCCTCTACCCACAGAGCTGCGCGCTTCCCTACTCTGTTCATCGAGTACTGGTGGGATGTTTCGGGGTTTACTTTCGGTCCTGATGAGGCTCCCTGGGTCCTTTCCAACGGTGACCCAACCGGCTACGGTTTCCATGGTGACTTTGTAAGTTGGTTCAATCTTGATGTTAAGTCCTTCTGCTGACTTCACGACAAGATGAACGGATGGGAGGCTGGTGTCCTCGACAAAGCCGTTAGCGAAAACGAAGGTTGCAAGTGCGGTTGCGGCTGCGGTCAGGAGGAGATGGAGCAGTGCTTTGGCTCTGCAAATGTTAACAAAGATGACGACGAGTCCTGGGCAAGCTGCTCTGCGGATAGCGGTGCTCTCAGTGGTGAGGATGCAACCGTCATGGAAGTGCTTCCTGGATGCAACCCTCTTCAATACGGCCCTGCTTCTGCTACCACTGCTACTGGTCCTGGCTGCACTGCTGCCGCTGGGCCTGTAGCTGGCAACAACACCAAGGTGTCTTCCGTCGTAGCAAGCAAGACTTCTGCCGCCGATGCCTCGTCCGCCATCTATTCTGAGGCCACCCCCAATGCCTCCGCTACCACTCCCGCCGCCTACCCGGCAATCACCCCAGGAGCTTCGTCCGCCATGTCTGAGGCTGTTACCACCGCCTCCCCCGCTCCTCTGAACGCATACCCAGTGTTCTCTGCGGCTCTTCCTAACAAGGAAGTACAGAAGCCGACTGGTGACTACAACGCCGCACAGCCGACCCCGAAAGCTTCATCTCAGTACGACGCTCCTGCCGGTGACGTTCCGACCTCGTCTTCCTCTAGTGCTGCTGTACCAACTGACCAGACCGCCACCCCGGCCGCCGGTGGAAACGACGAGGAAGAGTGCAAGCCTCCCGTCTACGTGACCGTGACACCCACAGTCTACATCACCGCTGGTGTTGCCGACGTTGCGGACGCGACTACCTGCGCTGCTGAGCAGACTGTATACCAGACCATGACTGAGACAGTCACCGTCGAGGCGTCTGCCGCTAAGAAAACTGGCTCTTACTAGGAGCACAGTATATGCTATGTTCTCGGATTGTACTTGTACGCATCCGAATAGTTCTCTGGTACCGTTTGCGCATCGTTCAGTCTCCGCAGATATATCCAGGAGCTCTTGTTCTTTACGTTCCATGTAAATATTTTGCTGAAACTCAGATGTACCAACAGCAAGAAATGCAAAAATTGTATCCCTCGATACGACCATGTCATGCAAGTCCCCTATGATTGTAACTTGTTGTTCCGGCCCTATAACAAAGCACTTTGCCTCGCCCTCTTTCACACGCCCCACTCCATAATCACGTCAACCCACTAGTTCCCAGAAGCCCAAAAAAATGTTTCACACGCGCCGATGAAGTTCCTCATAGGAGGAACGGTGCGCATTGGCAAAAAAAGTAATGTTCGAGCTCTGATCGAGCTCCGGCTATTGACTCAGCCGAGGTTTGAACTCGGGACCTTCAGTGTGCCTAACAAGTTGTTAGACTGACGTGATAACCAACTACACCACCGAGCCCTGCTTTATACAAAACCGTGAGGTTTGTTGTTATATATCTCACACATTGGAGCTCCTTGCGCAGCATCGATCGCATGCATGGTGGTCGAGATGCGGGCAGGTGGGGTCACGAAAATTTTCTCATCTGCGATATAGTAGATAGTAACACCGAGGCCTCATTCAGATGCATCTTTCGGAAGGCTTAGGAATCTAGCGACAATCTTATTATTCGAGTCTGCCCCCAGGATCAGTCGCGCGCAGGGCCATTTCCCTCGTCGCGTGCATAGCATAGGACCTGATCATATACGCATTTGTGCCAGTATCATTACACTCCAGTTCCCATTGACTTCCCTGGTTCTTCCAAGGCCCTCCGAGCCAAACTGTTTCTCTTTCCTCTGCGAGTTTAGACATATAATCGTACGTTGGTAACCCGCAATGACCGATGCTAACAGAAATCCTGGGGACATATTAGCATTAGTATCGCAAAGGGTATAGTCGTTCAAATGGTGTATATGACCCGACTGGACGCACATCCTGCCGCTCGTGAAGGGCCCTCGCGGTTCATCCTGTTATCCGGATTCCTAGCGGGTGGGTTGAGCCTCCTCCACCAATACCTCATCTTCTCCAGAAGCGTGCCATATTTGAACACGTCAGGAATCTCGCGTTTGACGGATGTATTCTCCGCCGCCTCCATGATCTGGAGAAGCTTCGCGTCGTCGAAACGCCTGCCAGCGAAGCCCAGCCCGAAGGGGCGACCGGAATCGTACTTTCCAACTGGGATAACTCCGAATGGAATACCTGCGTGCGTTACTTAGGACTGCGGATATCACAAAATGCCTCGGTACATACCGCCCATTGAGTTGTATTTGACCAACCACGTGAAGGCTGGCACTACGACAGCATCAAGATCATGTTCATCCAATACTTTTTCGATGCCATAGGCCTCAACGAGTGCTGCGCGCTTGCTCTGCAGATGAAGGTACTCTTGCTCTGACATTGTCGTCTCCAACGCTGCTTCGAGTGCCTCTTGACCTTCGTATCCTATTTGTGATAATAGTCAATTTCAATTCAGATGGCGAAGATCGAGAAAGTGATACCTTTCGCATATGCCAGGTCTGGATGAGCTGCATTCCAAGAGACCAGATCGCCTACACTGTGGATAGAGGTATTCTTCAAAGATGCAAGGTATGAGTCGAGATTGTTCTTGAGTTCGTAGTCTACGGATATCAGCTTGTACAAACATCTATGCGAGTTGTCGGCAACTCACTGAGGATTTTGTCGAACACGCTCATCTCCTCTTCGCTCAGATGGGCCATTGGTAACTCGATGCCTTCAACAAGCAAAGCACCACCAGTGTGGAAGCGTCTGAGTGTTTCGTTGCACTCTTTGATCATCTTCAAGGGTCAGTACAACACGAGCTCAACGGTGGGTAGGAGACACACCTGGTGGTCTTGTGCTTGAGTTGTCCAAATCGGTATGGATTCGTTCCAGAACACTGACCTGTCTAGTACTCCGATTCTCCATGGCTTCCACTGTCCACTGAGTTCTTTTGTATAGCTCTGGGGGCGTTTGACAGAGCTTGTGGTCGTTGCGGGATCTTTAGGGTCGGCTTGTGCTATGACGTCCATCCACAAGGCAATGTCACCGACCGACTTCGTCAAAAGCCCTGGAGTATCAAATGACGTCGTTGTTGGTAAGATGCCGGTACGAGAGAGTAGTCCCAAAGTTGGTCGAAGGCCATACAAAGAGTTGAAGGCAGCTGGACAAGTCACCGATCCGGTTGTATCCGTCCCGAAGGCGACAGGTGCGAAGCCCGCTGATACAGCCACACCAGCACCCGAAGAAGAGCCACACGGCTCCTACATAACCTCAGTGTTATGGACGAGAAAAGGGATAGGGGAAAACTTACGCCGAAGTCGAAAGGTGACACTGTGCGTCCTCCGACTTTTGACCAACCAGGATTGTTGGAACCCCTAAAGCGATTAGAATACAGCAGAAGATCACTACATTTAGCTTACTTGAATCCACCCATTTCCTGATCGTGTCAGATCTATCTGAGAGGAGATGCTTATTGAGGAAAGACATACCTGTAGATTCGTTTTCCCAAGCACAATTGCACCTGCCTCTTCTGCTTTTTGAATTATAAATGCAACATCGGGTCCAATAGAATACTGGAGTGCATAAGCGCCATATGTAGTCCGCATGCCACGATCTTGATCAGTGACCATGGTATCCTTACGGTATTTAGTAGGCGTGCACAATCAAGGATGGATAAGCAATACCTTTACAACAAAAGGAATCCCATGGAGTGGCCCCAGTATGGTTCCTGCTTTTCTCTGAACATCTCTCGCCTTTGCTATCTGTAGTACGTTGTCTTCAGGAGCCGTGCTTAGAATGGCGTTGAGCCACAGGCCAGCCTGGTTGTCACGTGCAATGCGGTGTTGATATTCCGACACAAGCTGGAAGCTGGTCAATGTGCCGTCTTCCAGATGTTTTATGAGATCAGCCGTCGTTGCGGAGAGCACATCGAGAGAGCTAGGCACATATTGTGGTGTCGGACTGTAAAACCCCGCGACAAGCCTCAGATAATAGAGGCCTATGGCTAATACTAGGAAACCCAGGGTCGCGATCTCGTAGGATCGCGTGGCGTTCGGCATTTGGAGCAGTGGTGAAGACGCAGTTGCAATATCGAAGAGATTCAGTCGACAAAGATGTTTGACCTGGAAGGGTCTGGGGCTGTCAAAGCTCGATACGTGTACCAGGCAGCAGGCCGACTGGAACTGCCATGATATGGCAGAGCCAGGGATGTGATCCTCCAGCGACAGCTGCGTCAATGCATGGGTCTGGCCGGACGAAAGGTGTGGCACGGAACATCAGTTCAGGAATGGTCAGTATGCGGTGTAAAGCGACACTGGAGGCGGGGCAGCCAACCACCCCCGGCTTAGCGCTCAGCGCTCACATCCCTGCCCTGTTGCAGGCACAATCGGCTGTGTGCATCAGCGCAATAACACAGCCATGAACTGCCTGCGTGTGGCTTCGCGCATTTCGCGGGAAGCGTAAAAATGATGGCCTTATCTAAGGCGATTGCGCCTGCGAACATACTTGTGCTGAAACCCAGGTCAATTCTCTCCAGATCGCTGTCGCAACATGTCCAGTCCACAGCCAACCGCGAACACCCATCAAAGCAACAACAATATCTGGCAGACAGTATTTCAAAGATGCAAGAAACAACTGTCAGCTCAGGAGCTTGCCGCAATGCGAACGGTAAACACCTATGAGGATCTAAACAATGCTGTTGTCGGGTTTCGTGAAAAGTACCGGAAGAAATCAATTTCTCGTGCTTTGGAGAGTTTAGAACCGTTGATGGGGAATCTGCGCTCATTCAACGGGGTGGTGGACACGATGGTGCAGTCCAACCCACAAATCGCCTCTTTGGTCTGGGGGAGTATCAAATTCACCCTTGAGGTTTGTCTTCTTCTTCCTTGTTCGTCTGAAACTGACACGTTGCTGTAGCTGGCTTTACGTGTCAATGGCGCTGTCGAACGAGTAGCGGCCGGGCTGAAAGAGATAGGAGAGTCACTGCCCCGTTTGGAAGAGTACAAAGCACTGTTTCCGAACGCCCCACGTGTCTCTGCTTCCCTCGCGGAGTTATATAAAAGTGTTGTCTCGTTCTGCATTTTCTCGATCAAGTTCCTGAAAAGACATCCGCTATGTAAGCACACTAGCCCGTAATAACTAGGTATTTGTACGTGTCATTGCTAACGTTTATAGCAAATATCATCACATCTCTTTGGTCTGATTTTGACGCGAAGCTGAAACAAGCGATATCCGAAGTCCAAGCCCAAGTCTCGCGAATCGACAAAGAGTCGTACGCTGCGAAAATGAGTGTCGACGATGAACGCCACTCAGAGATCAAGGCCCTCATTGAGAATCGAAACAGCCAAACACCGTTAGTGCAGCTACCATGCTACCTCTTACCTTATGCCCGGAACGCTGGATACTTTGGCCATAGGGCTGCACTGGAAGCGTGCAAACAAACATTCGAGACCCAGCATACGCCTTCTTCCTTGCAGGCATATGCACTGCATGGCGTTGGTGGTGTCGGGAAAACCTCCGTTGCCTTGGAATGCGTGTATACTCTGAAATCGACATACAACGTCATATTGTGGTTCACTGCTGATAACAAGAATAAGCTGTTACAGGGCTTTACTGATGCAGCAAAACGATTGTTTGGCAGTGTCTCAGCCGATCCCGATCAAGACCGCGAGCGGGTTCTACTTTGGCTGTGTCAAACAAGTACGCGAACACCAAAAAAGCTTAAGTGATTCACTAACACAATGATATAGGCGAAAGATGGTTGCTCATTTTTGACAATCTGGACGATCTTGACACGGTGAAAGACTTTTGGCCCAGCTCAGGATCAGGCTCTGTTCTAGTAACAAGTCGCAACCCAGAGTCACAGTTCACACTGACGAAACATGGAACCAAGATTGAGCCTTTCACGCGATCTGAAGCCAAAGACTTCTTGTTCACTATGCTTCCCGGCATTGATTCTTCAGATTTGACGCAATCTGGTGACGCAGAGGCTATTTGCACAACCCTGGCCGGCCTGGCTCTTGCATTGAAGCAGATGGCGGCATTTACCAGAGAGTCTGGATGCTCTTTAGGGGATCTGTCGCAATTTCTGAAAGACAAGCATCAACAGATGACGCTTTTCGAGGATGATACCGGTTTCCCAAAGGTCGATTACGACTACACAGTAGCTACAGCTTGGGAGATATCATTCTCCCGCTTGACAGTAGAGGAAATGAACATACTCGGATGTCTCTGCTTTCTCGATCCTGATGCGATCCAGAAGGTTGTGACGGATGGGTTGAGCTCCGCATGTGTTACGAATCGAATGCTTTTCCCTGGTATTGTAAACAAGATAAAGTCAGTATTGAAAGCGGCAAGACAAAGTATCATGCTAATATGAGCAGGTTTTTTCAAGCGCTTCGTATGTTGGTACGATCGGGCTTGGTGGAGAAAGATCAGAAAACCCACGACCTCCGCGTCCACCGCCTGGTTCAAGACATCACTATCCATCGAATGAAAGATAAAATCAGGCATGAACTATACGAAGTGGTCCTTGAAGGGGTCTGGGACGGTCATCCGAAATCGAAGAAGACATCAGACACGCTCAATGACTTCTGGGATGTCTGTGCACAATTTGAACCCCATGTGTCAAACCTGATGAATGTTTGCGACGAGTGGAGTCTACCGCCCCAGTCACCGGAAAGATATTTTGACATCCTTTTTGAGTCATCGTGGTATGCTTGCGTTTGTCATGATTGGATGATAGTAGAAACTGACGTAGATCGTAGGTATCTTCTCGAACGTGGAAACATGACCCGCGCCTCTGAGCTCTCTAAACTTGCAGAAACCTACTGTGATTTGTCTACAAAACAAGGGAAAGTAGACATGTCATACCTGCAGAATACCTACGGGGCTATAGCCTTCCAGCACGAGAGGCTCCCAGAGGCTTTGGATTGGTTCGAGAAAGCGATGGACATGCGCAAACAAAATCTGGAACAATTTGACGAGAACATCGGACACGCTATGATGAATACATCTCTTGTCCTGATTGAAATGGGCAAATATGAAGATGCACTCAACAGAGTGAATGAGCTATCGGACTTTGTAAAGGCAGGTGGATATGACGACACGAGGCTAGGAATGGGAGTCCACTATCAACGGGCGGAAGTACTTGCATACCTGCACAAACTCGATGAAGCACAACGCGAGACTACCGCAGTCGAACAATACTTCCGCAATGATCCCAAATGGCCACATGAGTCTCAGCTCGCAGGCTAGTAGGTTCAGGTTTCGATCTAAAAACTGAAGCACTAGCTGACAAACGACCCAGTCTTTTCGCACTTCGCGGGGATATCAGCTACTTGCAAGGCGATGTCGACAAAGCGTTGCAACAACACGAAATGAGTATGAAGATACGGCAAGGTCACCTTGGTGATCATATACAAACCGCTGCTTCTGTCTACAAGATGGGCGATCTGTCTGCCATGAAACAGGATCTGACAGCCGCCAAGTATGCACAAGCTTTACTTTTTTATGCTGCAGCGACAGCTAACATATAACAGGGATTTCCTTCTTGAAGCTCGGAGAATGTATGGCTCGCTGAAACTGATGAATGACTTTGGGGAAGGCGGAAAAGCACGTTCATGCTACCGTCTCTCCCAAGTCTATACTGAGATGGGAGATCCAAGCTCGAGCGATGTCTATCTACAAGAAGCGATGCGAATACGTCATAGAATCAAGGGCTCAGCGGTGGCGTCGTTATCTTTGGATGACGTGAGCCAGGCATGCTTTGATGCTTTGGTCAACGCTCAAGATCTATGGCCGTCGAAACCTTCGTCAGGCTGATGAGGTATGTAAGTATCCAACCACACTCTTCTCAAGCGACGGTATGGCGCGACGGCCGCCCAATTAAAGCGACGGGCGTTTTTTGTGGCGTCAAAGTCGCGCTCCATCACGGAATGCATCCTCTGTAAGGCTCAGATGGGCGTTTGAGTCCCACGCAGATGCATGAAGCCGGCGGGTCTGGATGGGTGGCTTCCGCATCCGATATACCCAGGCAGTACTTCAAAAGCGGTTGTACTGCAGCTAGAAAGTCCTCGCCAGATATCAATGCACTGCCCCACAAGGATGTTGCATCGATTCGTCCTACTATTCGTTAATATCATACCCTGTACGGCTCCGCTATGTAGGCAGCAATGCATTGCATGAAGGCCTTGCGCTTTGCCTGTGCGGGACCCGACCACGATACCCGCGCTTCGTGATAAGGGTGATGAATCCCGTATATAACCCCACCAAAGTGAGCATTGTAGGCGCGATACATCTATACAACATTTCGAGCTAAGAAATCAAGATGGGTCATAGCCAATCGAAGGTAAGAGGTTCCCGGTGCGCTATCTGGGATGTGTACTAATCGCCTTCGAAGGGATTTGATTCAGCAGCCGGCATGGAAGCTAGGCCCGGCGCGAGGCCTACACCAACGGCTTCTCCAGCTACCAGGAATGATCTCGGCCGTCGCACCCAATCGTCTGCTCAAGAGCGTCTCTCGGATGGAAAATCACCTCCGCCCCAGCCTCCGCAGGTGACAACACCCGCACAACTACCTTGACGTTTTGGTGGCTATGCGCCAAATACCCTATGTTGCCAGGAGGCACTATACTGGGGGGATCGCAGGGATGCGCTATCATAATTGAAACTATCATCATGTCATATTCCGTGTCTGTCTTACTAAAGATATGACTCAACAGCGTTCGGGTTGGCCGTCTAGAGGCTCATCATTTTGTATCGAGACCCCGCATGCGACTGTGCCGCAAGGCTGAGCGAAACCGCCCCCACACTTCATTTACATACCGGGAGCATTTTCAGGCAAAACATGCATGACACTGACGCAGCGGCGGTTGCCTTGCTTGGTCAACAAATCGAGGTTTGACCCGCGATTGGCGTCGATTAAGTATTGCTGTATGCGTGAAGCTAGTAGCCTCGATTCCTACGTGACATGGTCAGCGAAATCCTTCATTGGGTACATGCCGCTACACGGCTATACTTCAATCAACATCCGAATACTAGCGCCAGAAATGGCATATGGCATGCAAGACTTCCCGTGAATGCGCCGATAGCTACATGGTCTTCCAGTGGTAGTAAGTATAGGCGATCGTTTGCGCCGTGAAGCAATGAGGGCGCATCCACCCTCGATCTTCCGGTGCGGAGACGAGATAAGGATTTGCCTCATGACCTCTTTTCCGAGAAGGTGTGAGGCCATTGGGCTATAGGCATCGTAATTGAAACCGGTGAATAACCCCGCTCAGCTTCTTCAGTCTAGAAATACCTGGGCGAAGACAGCCCACTGCTCATACCTCGATCGATCGTTTATCATTCAGGTCGACATCTCTCTCTATCATCAAGCAAACTTCAAGTGAGTGCAATCGTAGCAAATCATACACAGATTGAAGACACTGACGTCAAGCAAAAGATTTCCACGATGACTCCTATCAATCCAAACTTCACTGAAAAGGAACTCGAGCAGCCTTGGAAGGCTTGGGTTCAGAGCGACCTCGCGAAGCCTGAGGAGACAGAAGTGGACTCCGACAACGAGTCTGAGGAACTCTGCCCAGGCGGTACCGAATGCGGTAACACGCCCCACAAGCTTGGAAGTACGAAGTTTTGCGCTTTTGCCGCCAACACCCTGGGTGGAGGTCCGACTGGCACATCTGGATAGTAATATAGCTGTCAGCTCTGGACGTTGATTTGACCTGGACTGATGGGTGATCAGAAGGGAAGAATCAGTTCTAGAAAGAAGTAGATGAGCGGGATGCATTGGGGTACTGATATCACGGTCGTTACTACCAGCAATGGAAATCCGCTCTTTTCATTGCGTGCATCTATCAGCATGGACCGAATATTGTTCTTAGCGGCGATCAACGGTGTACCAAAGCTCTTATTTCACAGCTTCGACGACCCACAGTGCCTGGACCTGTATCTATCGCCGTGTGCAGCACGGCTCATTCCTTAGCGGATGCAACGTACGCGACAAGTTGGGCTAACTTACTACTCGCAGCATTGGGGTCGCTGTCGTACAACTTGAAGACCCACGCCTCACCATACTTTTGTTTCTTTGCATAGTACCATCGGTGATTGGGGTTCCTGGTGGATAAGACACTTTCGCCATGGTAATTCTGCCTCACAAGGTCGGAAGCCCGAATATCCTTCGGGTCGACAGTGCGGCAGTCGCAAAACGCTACAGGCCATTCCTCGACAACATCGTTGAGCGGTATCCATACGCTAAGAGGTCAGCTGGGACATACCAAGGGGTAAGGAAGGATCATACTTGATCGTTTGCCATCGGTCTTCCCACATTTCCTCTGTGAAATTGGGCCAGTGACGATGAAAACGGGCTCGCGCAGCCCGCTTAGACTGGTCTTGCAAAGTCAGACGAGAACCGACAGTGGTCGCGTGCGATGGGGAATTGCTGATTACCAGAATGCACAACAGGAACTGGAGGTGCGTAAGAATCCCTCGGTGCAAGGTGAGGATTCGCAGCTTCTCCGATACCAAAGCCTGGTTGGCGATATCGCAACTATGAATCCTCAGTGAGCGGTTTCCTGGGCTAGTTCGCATCTCTTTCCCATACCTGATGTTCGAAAATCATGACTTCTTTGGCCTGTAGCAGATTCTTGAGAAAGTTTTCAATGTAAGGATAGTACTCTCCAGTAACCCATTTGTTGTTGTCGAAGTCAGTCGGATAGAGCATGTTGGGAAGCTTCTCCAGCTGGAACCCATGCTCGTCGAGCGTTGGAAGCTCATCGCAGGTTCTGACATCGGTGATGGGTACGTTCTTCACAGTCTCATACTCGTGATTAGACTTCTGTGAGCCGGGAACGTGGCTTAGATTTATGAGAATCTGGTACGGTTTTTCTGTATTGTATTTGGGATTATTGGCGAGATATTGAAGTGTCGCTGGCACATATTCTGGCATCTTGGTACGCGAGCTCTCGAGGACTGTAGTTTCAGCGACCCAGTTAGCACTCGGATGAATCATTCAAGAGGACGGGAGACCTGCCTTTATACTGGAAGACGACCGGTCAGTACTCCAGGCTATGGATGCGATGGGTAACGCCATGCAGCTTGTCAACCGTTCCCTGTGGGTTATGATTTGCCATTGCTACCACCCTTCCAGGGCCACATGCCGACCCCGCTATGCCACAATAAGACATCCCATACCTCCTCAGGTACTTGTACTTGCAGCCTTGGCCCACTTTCACAAGCTTTCAAAGCTTGGATTGATAAGTAGCATTGATGCTCATGTTTATTGCTGCCTTCTCCGCCCAGCATACACCTAACCCTAATTTTCGCTTAGAAACACGCTTGTGAATCCGATCATGGGACGGATCGACTGCCCTGGAAAAGATGATGGCGGAATGCTATACAGCCCGAACGCCGGACCGTGGAGATGAGAAGCGGCCATGAGCTCGGTGCATTGCTATTAAATCTCTCGGTCCGCCGCAAAGAGTGATAGAAAAGATGGACGAGAGGGCAGTTTGCAGAACATGCTGCAAGTAATGAGGCGTACTACGATGATGCTTAACCTAGGTATGGTCTAATGCGATCCTTGTTGTACGGTACAAGAATGCTACAATGCCAATGTGATGCCCCTGGTGGGCATCAATGAGTCGCTATTGTGCCGAGAAGCCGCTGAATTGTTCAGCACCGACACTTGTCTTGAAGTCCATGCTCTTGAAGCATGCTGGCTATGTCGTCGAGGCCGCGCCTGATCGCTGCTTCTGGTATCACATTTTCAATACCTTGCATCGAATCTGCGACATCATCATTACTTTTCCACGATTGGCAAAGTGGAAAAGGTTCGACGGAGTCGGAGGCAAGGTGTTGGAGGCGTGTGGGGCTCTCAGCACGTGGGGATAGTTCCTGGGGCCGGGTGCATTGGCGGCAGTAGCGGCGCGCGCAGAGACCGAGGGCATGTCGGCAATTGATCACGTTGCTGGCTGGACGTGTCACAAGTTATCCAGAAGCATTGCGCCTACTTCAAAAGACGATTGTTTTGCAATTTCCTGTTTGGTATTTCTCTGTTTCTCGAAGCACTACACATTCTAAACGAAGATTGAAAGATAGCAATCATGGCCTTTGGTGCGTGCTCCCATGCGGTGAAGCTGTCGCGGCGCGCTTGCTACCTCCATGTCCAAGCCTCGCGCTGCACCATTACTCTGTGCACCTCAACTTACCCACTTCTCAGTACCAGTAGCAGGTGCCATTGCAGGTGTCACCGCCGCCGCAGCCTATGTCGACGCCAAATTTCACATCACCAAGGACATTAGAGGTATCCGTGGCCAGAAGGCGGCGGCTCGCGCCCTGGAGAAGAATTGTACGTCCAATCAACCTGCGTACTCACGCTCTTTACTGCTAATACTGTTCTAGCACAAGGAAAAGGACAATCTCTCTGGTACCAATTCGAAACCCAAGTTCGCCGTCTCCCCTCGACCGAAGAATGCATCTGGTCGCGCACCGGCTGCTATACCTGGGCCGAAACCTACGCGAACGCATGCCGCTACGGCCAGTACCTCCACCAGAATGGCGTCGTACCGGGACAGTTGTTTGCCATGTATATGATGAATCGACCTGAATTCCTATTCACACATTTGGGTGGCTGGAGCATAGGAAGCGCACCCGCCTGGATCAACTACAATTTGGCAGGTGATGCGCTGGTCCATTGCTTGAAGGTCAGCGAAGCAAAGGTCTTGGTTGTTGATGAAGACCAAGAATGTAGACAGAGAATAGAAGATGTGCGGGAAAGACTCGAGAGAGAGCTGGGCATGACCATCCTGGTTCTGGACAACGCATTGAAGGGTGAAATCTCGAGGACCGAACCCAAGAGGCCGGAAGATGAGCTCAGAGTGGGAGTGAAGGGAAAGTTCCCGCTCTTCCTGTTCTACACAAGGTCAGTCAAGACTGCAAGTTTCGTGGAGGCGACAAGCTAACAAGTGCAGTGGCACGACTGGACACCCGAAAGCATGCCCATTCGAGACACAGAGAGCGGCTGGCTTGACGGGCCGAGTAGGAGCCATGTCATTGAAGCCTGGGCCCAACGGAGATAGATGGTATGTGTGCATGCCTCTGTACCACGGCACCGGAGGTACCACTGCGCTTGTGTGCATGGTCACCGGCATCACCTGCTGCATCGGCACCAAGTTCTCCACATCAAAGTTCTGGACCGACGTATGCGACTCCAGATCCACCGCCATGGTATACGTAGGAGAGACGGCCCGCTACCTTCTCAATGCCCCTCCCAGCGATCTCGACCGAAAACACAACGTTCGGGCCATGTTTGGAAACGGCCTTCGTCCTGACGTGTGGCAGCGTTTCGTCGACCGCTTCGGCATCGAAATTGTCGGCGAGTTTTTTAACAGCACAGAGGGCGTCATGGCGCTCTTCAATGGTTCTCGTGGGCCCTTTACTGCCACCTCGGTCGGACACCAAGGTTTCATCGACCGCTGGCGCTTCCACAACACATACGTCCCTGTCGAGATTGACTTTGTCACTGGCGATCTTGTCCGCGACCCGAAGACTGGCTTCTGTAAGCGCAAGTCTTACGAGGAGGGCAGTGAGATTCTTGTCCAAATGCCTAGTGAGGACGCTTTTGTCGGCTACTGGAACAACCCCGACGCGACCGAGAAACGCTTCGAGCGCAACGTATTCAAGAAGGGTGACCTCTGGTACCGCACAGGCGACGCTCTGCGCCGCGATGCTGACGGTCGGTGGTTTTTCATGGACCGTCTCGGTGACACCTTTCGTTGGAAGTCTGAAAACGTAAGCACGGCAGAGGTCAGTGAGGCACTCGGATCTTTCCCCGGCATCCAGGAAGCAAACGTCTATGGTGTCGAGGTTCCTGGCCACGACGGTCGTGCAGGTTGCGCAGCCATCTACATCGACCCCGCACACCGCGACTCCTTCGACTTCAATGCATTGCTTGCGCATGCCAAGGCGAAGTTACCAAAGTACGCAGTGCCCGTCTTCCTGAGAGTGCAGAAGCAGCAAACAACAATGCACAACAACAAGCAGAACAAAGTTCCGTTGAGAAACGACGGTATTGATCTAAGGAAACTTATGGAACGAGCGGACAAAGAGGCCAAGGAACAGGGCAAGGAAGAAGCCGAGTACGATACCATGTACTGGCACCCTGCCGCGCTTGGTGCTGGCAAGGGAAAGGCCGATGGAGACGGTTATGTCGTCTACACCATGGCCGACTGGGATTTGCTAAAGGGAAGTAAGGACGTAGAGGGTGGTGCGAAGCTCTAAGTCATGCTCGTGCAGCTTAATTTTCGCTTTTGTGTTGTAGCTCCGAGCGTTCTCGTTTTGCAATTGATCGTTTATCTATTCCGTTCGCGCTTGGTGGCGATTCCGGACGATCGTACTGTATCGGATTTGCTTCGAGTGCCTCAGTAGGCATGCACAAGACCCACGCCGTACAGGCGAAGGACGCCTTACCCGTCCTCCCGGCTTGGCGCCCTTTAGTGAAGGCTATGTTCGATAGGCACCCAGAAAGACCCCCACTTGGTCTCCAATAAGGTAATATTGAGAAAGGTAAGCTGACTTAGTGTGCCTGGAACTGATGTCAGGACAGAGGCGGTGCAAGAGGCATAAGAGTCCATCAAATGTCCATCAAGCACAACACCTTTAATTATTTTATCAGACTAAATATCTTCTCTCTTTCTCGACCGAACGGCGCATTCTATCAACATGGTTCGTCTATACGGCAGGTCTTCTAGCAACCATACTGCCACTATCCAGTGCATTCCAGGTTTCCTTCTACACAGGCTTCCGTTGCGACGGTGAGTGGCTCGACATTCGACAAGCCATTAACGACGGCACATGCCACGACCCGGGGTACCTTCGTAGTACCGCCAACTCGGTCAAGGTGACGCGGGAAGCCGACGACGAGTTTCTTTCCAGAGTGCAATTCTATTCCTGAGACGTCGACTGCAACCCCGAGAATTGCATGTCGACTACCGACACTGGCTGTGTCAATGTCTATCCGCGCGGTTCGTTCGGAGGCTACAACGTCGTCGGCGGCGGCGCGCAGAGCAGACGCGGGAGTAACCGACGCAAGGGAATCGCCTATGGCGACTTTTTTCAACACAACGGCGAGGACTGGCGCTGGGCTCAAGTGGCTCAAGGTACCTTTTCGAGTTGTAGGGCTGAGGAGTGGGATGCCGAACCGAGGGTTGCCAACTTTACGCCTCTTGATTTTGGAGAGGATGCTCCGTTCGCCTTTACCGAATCTGA
Source organism: Stemphylium beticola (assembly GCA_029100535.1). Taxonomy (NCBI): domain Eukaryota; kingdom Fungi; phylum Ascomycota; class Dothideomycetes; order Pleosporales; family Pleosporaceae; genus Stemphylium; species Stemphylium beticola. Next base: position 16,082 of record JARBXR010000088.1, on the reverse strand, counting down.
CCTCAACCACGCTTCTGAGAAAGTAGAGTAGCTTCGAGACGAATTGACATTTCCTTGGACCCCAGTATCGTTGAAGCCTTGGTCTAAGTTCACTCTCGTTTCGCGATCGTTACTAAAGCAAGCTTGTCCTCGGCCAGAACCAATCACTTAACTCCAGGAAATTCGACAAAAGCTCCGATACGACAAGGTCACGCAGCATTATTCAGGTTTCAAGTGAAAGCGTACGTACTTTGTGCCTGGCTTAGTACTAGACAGCCCCACCTCATCCATAGCCAGCCCCCTGCCTTCAGCAACACATCTCATCACCAAGTCGCCTACTCCCAAAACGCCACTATCCTCGCCTCAATGCTCTCCCTCGGCGCCTCCCCCTCGGTCCCGGGCACCCTAAACGCAGTATGCGGACACCTCCATCCCGGCTGATCCTTCTTAGTATCGTACCCTTTAAACACCACCATCTCCCAAGGCTGCATGCCACTCAGATACCACCACTCGTGTACCTGGCGATCCCTCTCCCCATGGCTAATGACGTAATTCTCGCTTTTGTTCCCTGTGCGACTAAACTCGCGCATGCGGATCTGATAGTCGGAGTCGGGAACTGTTGTGGCATCGCAGACTGCCAGTGGGTCTTTCCGCACGGGTTTCAAAGGGCGCCAGGCGCCGAGAAAGGCGAAGCGCTGGCTGCTGGCGAACAGTGAGGCAATGTGTGGGGGGAGCGCGAGTTCGGTTAGGGTGCCGGCGATGGCAGAGGGCGTGCCGGAGTAGTCGACGTGTGGATGGCCAGAGGGTACGTCTTGCCAGCGTCCTTTGCTGTCGAGGATGCCCTTCTCGCTGGGCGAGGAGTGGGCGCGCATGACGTGATTGAATACGTAGACGGTTGTGGCTCCGGTCCTGTTTGGAAGGTTGGTGGTTAGCATACATGGCCTTGATTACCGAGACCTGCGAATGAGTGAGTGTAAGATGTGTGTATGTTTACAGTTTCTTCACAACTTCTTCTAGCTCTGGGTAGTATTCGCGCTTTACATCCTCTTCGGTACTTTCGCGGGATACTCTGGCTTTCTGCGGTAGGGTCACGAACGTGAATCCATTCACGTCTAGATCGAAGGATTTATCGCTCCTTCGTGCGTCTTGAATGAGCATAGACCGAGTGTGTTCGTCGTGGTCATCTAGAAATGGTGTCTTCCAAGCTGATTTGGGGATCGGAACGCCCGTGGCTGGGAGGTAGTTGATGGGTGCGACAACGTCGCCGCTTTGTGAGTCCCGGCGCATTTCGAGCAGGACTATAATGCGCTCAGATGGGGAATAAGGACCTGCATTCAACGAGCCAGAGTTGAAAATACTATTTACTAGAAGAAAGTAGTTAAATCACCATGTCGCGGATCCGCCTAACGAAGTGGGGTAGGTGCATGCGGGAACTGCGGGCCGCGAACGTCTGAGCAAGGTAGCAAATGTAAAGTCGTTCAATGATCATTTCGCGTGGGTCATCGCTGGCAACGCCGTGCACGCCGCGTCTTTTGTCTAACCTTTCTACTTACTGCTCCAATACAGATTTCTCCTAGAGAAGCTTTTTAAGGATATCAATCTGCTCCATGACGGCACTCTTGCTCGTACCACCAGTAGCGTTCTTTAGCTCAACTGCGCGCTCATAGTCTAGGCACTCAACAACATCGTCACCTAGCCTGGAGTCGATGCCCTTCAATTGTTCCAGGCTCAGCTTATCCATGGGCACGTTCTCGTTCTCTGCCAGTGCAACGACACGACCCGAGATGTGATGACCCTCGCGGAACGGCACACCCTTCCTGACAAGGTAGTCTGCGAATTCGGTGGCCAACATCTCAGGGGCCAGTGCAGCGTGCATCTTGTCGGCATTGATGTTGAGAGTCGACAGGACCCCAGTAGCGATCTGAATGGAGTCGCTGACGGTCTTGATGTGGTCGATGAGGGGCTCGACGGATTCTTGGAGATCCTTGTTGTAGGTTGTGGGCAGACCCTTGATGGTGACGTATAAGCCGGCCATGTGTCCGAATGCACGGCCGCTCTTGCCGCGGATCAACTCGAGCGAATCTGCGTTCTTCTTTTGTGGCATCAAAGAGCTGCCGGTAGAGTAGGCGTCAGCTAGCCGTACGAAGCCGAACTCCAGACTCGAGTAGATAATCAAATCCTCTGCCCAGCGGGACATCTTGAGCATGAAGCTCGATCCCCATTGTAGTGTCTCGAAGACGAAGTCGCGATCACCGACGGCGTTTAGGGAGTTTGTAAGGAGGCCTTCGAAGCCGAGTTCCTTGGCCATAGCGTCCCGGTCGATGTTGAAGGGGTTGCCTGCAAGTGCACCGCAGCCAAGCGGGGATCGGTTGACGCGCTTGATGACCTCGCGGAGGCGTTCCAGTTCTGAAGCGAAGGCTGTTGCGTGTGAAAGGATCCAGTGCGACCAGCGGACTGGCTGAGCTTTCTGGAGATGTGTGTAGCCAGGCATCAGGACGTCAATCTCAGCCTCTGCTCGCTGAACCGATGTCTTGATCAGAAGCTTCAAGTAACCCTCCAGTGTCCTGAGTTGCTCCCTCAGCCATAACCGCATGTCGGTTGCGACTTGCTCGTTCCTGCTACGTCCGGTATGGAGCTTTCCACCAATGTCCTTACCAATGATCTCGCTCAACCTCCTTTCATTGGCCGTGTGGATGTCTTCGTCGTTTGCCTTAACCTCGAAAGTGTTGGACGCCCACTCTTCCTTGATCTGTGCCATGCCCTTCTCGATAGCAGCGAACTCGTCGGCGGTAAGAATGCCATTGTTCTTGTTGGCGCGGGCAAAAGCAATGGAACCAGCAATGTCTTCAGCGTAGAATAGACGGTCGTAAGGTAGCGAGGCGTTGTATTGCTCCATGACGGGGTCAAGGCCCTCTGTGCGCGCCTTAGCATACAGTCATGTCAAGGAGCTTCCGAAGCCCAATTGAGTCATTCGAAGCACATACCCGTGAAACGGCCGCCCCAGAGCATGTTTTCTGCAACTTTCTTTTCTGAGGCCATTTTGTGTATGAGGAAAGTCAAAAGGTGTGGAATCGGATTAGTGTTGTGACTGTTTGCGCGCTCAAGAAAAAGACATGACGCTCCTGCATCGGCGGCAGGGGTCTGCGATAGCGCTAGGCATTGCGGGGGACCTGCCTCGCACAGAGCTCATGGCCATCACCAAATCATCACATCTGCCTTTACCTTGCAAACATCTATGATATATTTCTCCCCTTAGCTTTACCCTCCCACAATGATCAATCCCCAGCTTCAGCCCCAATTAAACTAGCAACTTTGAAACTAACTTTGACAATGAAGCTGCTGAAGACTCTTGCACCGACATTGAGCCTACCCAAGAGCCGACGCTATTTCGAGCCGCCTCGTGAATCGTTTCCTGGCTGACCCCAGCCTCCAACAACCCTAAACCCTCAAAGTAGTCTGGAGAATACCCGCAGGATTCAATGACGGAGCCTTCTTCTACAACATTTCCATCTGAAATTCCGCTTAGAGATGTTTGCCTCTCGGCTTGGGCTTCGAGCGAGACCATCACAGCGGCAGGCAATACACATTGAGGTGTTGGATGCACTAGCGCTTGATGGCAGTGGCAGGTGGATTGGGGCTTGTCTGCCATTGTAATCGATTCTCTGGTGGATTGAGAAGTATTCCCGCGGGCTCACTATTATGTTGCGCCCATCATGGTGTAAATACACACTGCTTGTTGATGAGCTATCACTGTGTTGAAGCAGTTTCCACAGCGTCACCCGAAATCATCATCAAGCACACAAAGACAATCACCATAGATATCATTGATCATTGAAATCCAGCGTCAACGCCAGTAAATGCAGCAATTCGGTATCCAACGCCATCGCTAATGCTAGTACCTTGTTGAATCAGAACAACAGCCAGATATTGTGACTCACAGTCCTCCCATAACTGCACCAACAACACTCAATCCCAGCAACATTGAAAGGGCCCAATTCGTATGTCCGCTGATCTTCAACCCGGCGCTCATGTACGGTCCCTCATTGCCAGCACCATCACTCTTCCTCGCTCCAACCGCCTTTTCAGTGTTGAAGCATCCGAACATGCCCATGCCACTAGCACCCTCTTTCTCATAAGCCTCCATTTTCTCTGCAAGACAGCTTTCAACAATGCCCGGAGAGTCGGTGATGCAGTATTGGAAGCAGTCGTCATTGTCCTCGGAATTGACAATAACAGGTGTTGAAGAGGCAGAAGGCGAAGATGAGGTAGTGTCTGGTGTGGAATATGTGGCGATGGCGTTGATATGTCCGTTACAGCAGGCGTCTAGGATGGAACTGTTTGAGCCACCAATGGGAACGGCGCATGAGGGGAGGGTGGTGGGCGGCTGAGGGATAGCAGCGAAAGGTTGGCAGGACATCTCGGCGGTCTAATGTTTATTTGGTTGGCTGTTCCAACGAGAGATGTATTATCGGAGTCGAAATGGGTATGCTGCGTTACGCTGGGATTCGTCCTCCGATGTTGTAATTGGACGCGACTCGTGTCTGGATGTGGAGATTTTTCGTAAAGAGAACGTAAAGAGCGTTTGAATGAGACGGAAATTAGACGCCGGCGCAATGCTGAGATCTGGTGGAGAAAGAAAAGGAAATTGACTTCTAGAAGGAAACGGTATGCTGAGTCGTTCGCAGAACACTCAAAACGCTAAGGAAAGAACCAAAGGAAACTGACCGAAAGAAAGATGCAATTGTGAGGCTAATGAATACCATCGTCTTAGGGCGTAGAGCCGCATTCATATGTACATACGGCTTCTAAGAATATCCAGCGCGGATGGGTGGATAAGTGGGCCAGCGCGAGATCCAGCGCTACGCGCCGACGCTCGGCTGTACAACGTCAATGGTTGGTCCGCTGTGTTCGACGGGATTACGCGCTAAATGCTCGGATACGCCCGAAACACCACGTTCTGTCGTGTTTGAAACGCGACTATACTGAATCTCGATAGCTGTCATGCTTTGCTTAATCCAATAGATCGTGACAAAGGCGTAGTGGAGTCACCATCACGTGCTATACATCGTGCCACATTGGCCGTTCTGCGCTTGCTTCGCGAAATGACGGGCGGCTTTGAGGCAGCCACTGAGAAGTTGGAAGGCGACGAGGCCAGAAAATCATCTTTATCTTTGACCCAATTGCGTGACCTCGAAGGGACGGCGCCACGCTTCATGGGAAGCAGTGGCTGTACCTGCTGATACATGTGGCACACGATTCATGCATGCGCTGTATCTCAACGTTGGTAATACCTCAGATGAGGGTATTGCTCCTGAACCCTGAAGATTCTCGCGCGCTAAGCCACCCCCATAGCCTAGAGAACGATGCGTGAGATGGATAGCAGCGGCTGGTGTTGGCTCCTAATTGTTCCCACTTTCGTCTTCATCCTCATGCGCGGCTGCCCAGGGACTTCTCTTTCTGAGCGATGCACCGCGTTTTTCAAGTATGAAAGGTATAGGAGCTAGGCAGACGGCGATAGCCATCAACACCAGGCTTGCGTTCCGGGTCCCCACATTCAAAAACAAGTGCCTGCCAACGAGTGGGAAGGCAGATCCCGCCAGGTTTCTTATCAATCCGATTCCAGCAAGAGCAGATGCCGAGTATGTTTTGTAAGCATCCTCAGTATATGTGAGCGTCATAAGAACTAGCAGACCTCGTCAGCAGGATGCATTCCAATGCCCGAGAGAAGACTTACTGAGAGTATAAAAGGACCATCCCCAAAATGCACTAGCAAATACTGCAAAGAATGGATGTATATTAGGCGTTGCTGTGAGCGCAAAAGCGAAAAGCGATATGGGTAAAACAATGGCTGCTAGCTTAGCGTAGTGCACCCGCGCTTCTGGAGCATCGTGGTTCCCGGCTTGGGCAATGCGCCGTTGGTAATACCGCTCTTGAAAGATGTTCGTCGCAAGGCCAACCGTTATACCGAGGACGATTCCAAGAAAGGAAATACCAACACCGATAGTGTCGAATCCATAGCCATCGGGGCCGAAGATTATGTGAAATGCTCCGTTGAACAGGAACGAAAGCCCGTACAAGAACCCATTGTAAAGAGCGCCGAATTGAACGATAGCTTCGGTGCCCAGGAATCGAAATGGTCGCGCGAGAGCTGTGCCGAATAATTGTTTCAGCCCCCGTTGCTTCATCTCATTCGGTACCTCCAGGTCTCCATTGCCGGTTGCTGTACGCAGTGCTCTTGCCCGTCGCAACAATATCACACTATGACGGGTCTCTCCCAAAATGTACAGGGCTATGACCATAACGACCCAGAATGCAAGGCAGATGAACAACATGATGCGAAACACACTATGCCATGATCTGCCATGTGCAACGAACGAGAAGAGTACAAAGCCGGTAGGGCTGCCGCCCGTTGCAGCCCAAAGGAACCAGGACATGGCTGGCCCCGTATCGTGGTGATGGAAAAGATCCGCGATGGTTCCGCCAAAGTTCGATATCGTTGTCGAAGAGAAATAGCCGGAGAAAAGTCTTAGGACCAAGAAAGGCCCTAGGCTTTCGACATACGTCGTTCCCAGAAGTAGGAGTAAGAAGATGCCATATGACACAATGTAAACGGGCCTTCGTCCCAAATACTCTGACAGTGGTGCCAGGGTCATGGGTCCAAAAGCTAATCCAAGCACATACATGCTTAAACCTAATACTGCGACGCTCGAGGACACGCCCATGTCTTTTGCGAAGTCACTCGCGACGGGGCTAAATCCACTTGCACCCCACGAGACACTGAGATCTATAGGTACAATAGCAGCGACCATGAGCCATTTCCGCGTTCTTGACCAATTGCGCGGGTCTTCCGGATCGTTGGGCTCGAATGTTACGACGTTGGTCGGTGCTTTAGGGAGCAGTGGCTCCGTCTGATCTAGATCTGGGTTCATGTTTGCAGGAACAACGGAAATAAATATTAGTTTGCGTTCCCTCACTTTGCGTATGCACCGGGAAGTCGATGTTAGTGGGGGAAAGGGGAGGCCGGGGTGCTAGTGCCACTTACCAGATGATGACGTAGTCATGACTACATTGAGTAACACTAACATTTACCTCACGTGCCCAAGGTGTCCGCTGCTTGTAAGCTTGACACTCCCACAATACTGCACAGATGTCAAACATTCATCAAGTGCTCCACACCTCTTCTCAAGACAAAAGTTTGCACATCGTTTGTACTTTCCTCCTCAACATGGGCAGGTGAATCCCAACTAACACACACTTCGAAACTCTGCAATCCCCGAATAGTCTTCAGTGGTGAGAAGAGATACTCTTCGTACTCCTTATCCACCTGGGGGGGAAAACCACCATGTCCACCTTAAGATGCTCTAATCTCTTCATGATCGAGATCTCTAGCCACATCTGATTCCAATACGAGACATCATAAGGAAGAACACCTTCGAGGAACCCGAAGACATCGCGCGCTTCTCGATAGGCCCACAGTAGGTGTATCGAAGTTATAGCTTTGAATTTAGGAGGTGGAAGGAAACATTGAAAGCAAAAGAAAGACGTGACATCCGGTATCCGATATGTGTTACAGCTGAAAATGTATTCCGTTGCTTCAACGTAACTAACGCATGGTCAACCTAGGCACGACGTGTAGATTTTCCGGGGTCCCCGAAGCTTTGTACGTACGCTAGCTTGCACGACGCCGGAAAAGCAAAGAGCCTCAGCGCTGCAGGACAGTTCAATCGGAAGGGGACTGTGATCTTCGCTCCCCTTGGGCCGCAGTGGAGGCAAGCGTGCATTCCACACTCTTCTGCACGCTGTTTGCCGCCTTATTTTCCGCCTGATGGGCTTCGGGGGCCGGTTCCGTGTAGCTCGATCATGTATCCCAAACATGATGGCAGCGATGGCAGTTACGAGGTAGTCTTTTGGTGAACGCATGTTGGCCGTAGATGAGCTAAATTGGACGCGGTGATGCATGTACTTTCTGGTGGCGGTGAAAAAGCAGTCACTCGAACAGAGGTACTTGCATACTGCGGGGCCTACATTTGCGACGCGGGAAGGCGCAGCCCAGTAGCCTAATATTAGCCACGGTGGCCAAAGTCTCATTGCATTCCCATGGGATATTCTCGGGGTCCTTGATGACAAACCATCCCCCCCCCCCTCCCATAACCACCGCATTCACAAACGTACCCAAAAGATACGCTACGGCTCCCGCTCTCGGAGATTGCAGTCACCAACAGCTCACCGAAAACTTGATTAGCGTCTTTCTCGCCCACCCATTCGTCAATGTTTCGTGTGGTCATATAATGTGGACCAGAATATGTAACGGTGTGTGGAGGGGAGGACTGCGCTGTCATTGTATAGCTACGAAGGAGAGCAGCTATATACGTGTGTGGGATGATAAAGTGTGGTAGCGATAGCCGTACCCAACTTGTACCGGAGTGGATCTTTGCAAGGTCCAAACCGTTACAGAATAAGCTTAAACAGTCAGATCATAGCGCCCATTCCCCGCTCCTAAGTAAATGGCCATGCTTCTCCCTGACCTTCCTGCTGAGAACAATCATTTCCTTGCCAACTGGCATACACTTCAAAGCTTTCTAGTCCCCGTATAAATTCCAATGGTTTGAGCAGGAGAGCTTCGTAGTCTTCGTAGACTTTTGACGCCCACGCCACCATTTCAACTCGCAATGGCTTCAATCCCTTGACTTCTGCAATCCTGGAGCAGGTTTAGGTCCATGTGGAAGCGTTATAAGGAGGGATGCCTTCCAGAAACATCATAGGTTCGCGTGTCTCGAGATAAGCTCATCGAAGGTGAATGGTGCGGACAGCTTGGAGTCTATGATTCGGGCGAAGGCGGTGGAATCAACGGTATGTTTCAATGTTTGGAAACTTGAATGTGGTGGAAGTGTAAATATATTTTGCTGCCTCGGTGTAGCTGTATTCCAGTCAAAGAGGTTCCGTTCCACGGTACTATGAGTTTGCAGGACAAGGAATTAGGGTTACATACGCCATCTTGCATAAAGTTGGAAATGCCAAAACCTTTTGTGCCGAAGGACAATTATTTTGAATGGTGCGTCTTCCTCGTCAGTGTCTTCTTCTTCGGTGTCTTTCAGCTGCGGCTGCAGCTCTTCTCCTCCCATTGCGTATTCATTATTAATCTGTCGAATTTCTGAAGGAATTACGAAAGAGGGGCGATTGTCGTTGGATTGGTGGACTTGTTGCTGGTAGGAAAGTCAGAGGGTCTTCGCTATGACTGATTACACTGGGTAATCGTGCATTCTAGATAGCCGTGGCTTCTGCTCTCTGTCTTTCTCGCTGTTCTCTTCACGCTCTTCTCTTTCTGATCAGCGCACGATCATACGGCTCGGTGATTAGAAACTCGACTGTTTGTTTGATGATAGAGCGTATGACAATGTTAGGAGCGCGCATATTGGTGAAAACTTGCCCTAAGGCCGCGCTTATTGGAGGATTGTCTCGAGACAGGGAAAGGATGTGAACCTTTCATTGCAGGCTTGCAGCAGATAGGGTACCGCAGTATTCGGCATTAAACTCAAAGGCAACTTGGAGCTTTGTTGGGGCGGCTCGCAACTGCGACCGCAGACATGGCCAACATCTTCGGACTCCATCGCAAGGCGCATTGATTGTTGTATCGCCTTCATGGCTCAATGCTGATTATGACACGTGCCGTGCGGCGCGGCTTCGCGAGTACCGCGCAGCTTGATCACCCTGATCAGGCAGCACCAGAGGCTGAGGCAGGGGCCATTGGACTGGGGCCGTGATGTAACCTTGAGAGCCCTCCTTTCTCGCAGTATTATAATTAGATAATGTCGGATACGAATCTTGACACCGCCTATAAACTCTCTCTCAGAAAGGCCGAGAATTTGGTGCCTACCTAGGTACCTAGTATTCTGGATGCGTGCGTGCCTGCTGGAACGCGCGAACGCGTGAATCTTTCTGCAAGGCGAATCCTTCACGATCTTCCACTATACCTGAAAATACCAGAAATGTCGACAGGCAAGTCCATCGGACGTCTTTTTTATTTCAGCGTTTGTTCTTCACACGATGTGCAAGCAGTCTGGGACGCGTAGTGCTGGCCGCCTTCGGTCTACATCTTACCGAGAGCCCGATTAGCGTCTCTCCACCATATCACCGACTCCGCCTTTACCCCGGATTCTAACCGGGAATGTCTTCTCCGCCCCCATTAATTTTCCCGTGTACCTGGATAAGAAAAGTATAAACATGGAGATCGAGGTACCCTCTAAGCCAAGCAGTGCTCATCGGCACCTTCAGTCTTCACTATGCGCACCATTGCAGCCACCGCGGCATTTCTGCTATCCACAAGAACATGGGCTTTCCTCAATGCCAGTCAGAACAACCAGAGCCTCACGATTGCCAATGATCGGCTCGTTGCGTCAGTGAGCAAGTCGAGAGGGTACATCAATGTTCTTACACTAGATGGCCAAAACCTTCTTGGGACCGAATCTGGCAACACCGGTGTTGGGCCATACCTTGACTGCTACTGGTTAGTGCACACTTTACCATGAGCGCATATGAACCCCTACCTGACATTCCTCCGTCAAATCTAGTACTCCAAGTGGCTTTTGGACGCCCGGCCGCGGCAGCGATGCGCAGTACCAGCTGTTCCATGGCAACGACTCGACGGGTACCCCATACGGCGGTATCAGTATGGGGGAGACGTATGCACCTACAGGTCAACGGCTTGAACAGTACTGGTTTTTGAGAGAAGGCGAAACCGGTCTCCACACCTTCAGCCGTGTGGTGTACAACAACAAAACCACACCTTTCTTGCGGAACCTGCAGGAGTTCCGAACTTTGTTCCGACCCAACCATGAGCCTGCGCTCTTCACCCACTTTGTCACTAACGAGAAGTTTGCGGCGCCCCGCCCAGACACAGAGGGAGAAATTGTGGTCCAGGACGCTACATGGCGACTTGCCAACGAAGAAGATCCTTATGTTGAAGGCGTAGGCGATTACTTCACCAAGTATACCTTCCAGGATACCTGGCGCGACCATTTGGCGCATGGAATGTATGCCGACGGCACTGGCAGCGACAATGGCTCTACTTACGGCGCCTGGCTCGTTCACAACACTGTGGAAACATATTATGGCGGGCCCGTGCATTCCGATCTAGTTGTCGATGGTATCGTATACAACTACATGGTCTCCAACCACCACGGCGACCAGACACCAAACATCACCGATGGCTTTGACCGTACCTTTGGACCACAATACTTCCATTTCAACAGCGGCGGCTCTCTCGAAGAACTGCGGGAAGATGCAGAGCAATACGGCTTGCGACCAGAGTGGAACGCCGAATTCTACGACTCAATCGCAAAACATGTACCCAACCTAGTCCCCACCTCTGGCCGCGGCACCTTCAAAGCGAAGATCAACCTGCCCTCGGGAGCCAATAACACCATTGCTATCCTGACCGAAAACGGGCGCAACTACCAAGACAACGTCTTCGACACCGAAGCGTACCAGTACTGGGAAGACGTGTCTAGCACGGGCGAAGTGACGATTCCGCGCGTGAAAGCAGGAAAGTACCGTCTGACCGTCTACGCCGACGGCATCTTCGGCGACTACATCCAAGACGACATTTCTGTATCCGCCACCGAAACAACCACAATCACCGCATCCTGGACGCCAGAGTCCGCGGGCAAAGAACTCTTCCGCATCGGTGTGCCCGACAAGTCCTCGGGCGAATACCGCCACGGCTACGTCGCTTCGCCTACACACCCTCTCTTGACCGAGGAATACCGCCTCTACTGGGCCGCTTACGACTTCATCACCGATTTCCCAGATGGCGTCACGTACAAGGTGGGCGAAGACAACCCGGCTACTGCGCTCAACTATGTCCACTGGGCCGTATATGGCGGCAAGGCAAATTACGAGCGTCCAGAACCAGTGCCGGATCACCCGTACAACTGGACCATTCTTTTCGATACAAAAGCCCAGGAAATACGCAATGCGACGACGGCGACGTTTACGGTGCAACTTGCGGGCGCAAAGACGGCGGCGGGGAATACGGATGTGTTTAATGCGAGTGAACCGTACTCCAACCTTCCTCTTACGGTTAATGTGAATGGGGAGGATTTGGAGCCATGGGTTATTCCGTAAGTCTCTCTTTCTCATTTTCCATCTTTCCATTGGCAGGATAGACTAACATCTGTAAAGTTACCACCAATCCTCGTCTTGCGCCGTCCGCTCGGCTGTAGTGTGCTACCAACTCGCGCACAAATTCGCCTTTGAGGCCTCCATGCTCAAGGAGGGCGAGAATACTTTTGTGCTGAGCTTGCCGTACAATGGCACGAATTATGAAAGTGCGGTGTTGCCTGAGTCGGTGTATGTGCAGTATGATGCCATGAGGTTGGAGGTGAAGTGATTGAGATGTTAGGATTGGGGGAGGGAGAGAGTGGCCACATAGGACGAAATAAACACACATTTATGAAGAGTATTTGCGTAATCTCAGCCCCGTGGTTATCAGCTTTAGACAAAGTTCGCTGCAGCAGAAATGAGCCCATAAATGCAGCAAATGGAAACGGACATGAAAATGATGCCGAAAAAAAAACATCTAATTGGTATTCGAGAACTCCGTAACATGCAGCCGCTAAACGTACAATTCCCCTTCCAGGTAGTCGCTCGCTGTTCCAAACTAAGCGACCTCTTCCACCATTCTACCACTAAAAGGCCTCTGTGTCCCCTTTTGCACGTCGCCTGCAAAGACCTTACCAATGGGAGCTTGTAACCACTCGTCTGGAACAGCAAGTTGAGTGCCCTTTGCGTTCTGAATATAGCGTACGTAAAGTGGGTTTGCGCGCTCCTGCTCTGGTTCGTTTTCGCCGTCTTCTGCGTCTTGCATGGCCTTGCGGCCGCGCTTTGGTGGCTGTTTCTTGAGAAGGCGGTTGATGGTATCGAGCTACAAGTGAAGATTAGTGGTTGTTCATGCATAACAGATAGACATGTGTAGGGGGGAACCAACCTTTTCCTCTTCATTCCTCTTCTCGCTGAGGTTCTTCCTTCGCCTTGCCATTTCTGCCCTGCGCATAGCGTGTTCCTCGGCTGTGAGGTGTTTCTTCTTTTGTGCCTCGTTGGAGAGAGCCAAGAGGCTTCCGTCGGCGTCGTCGTTGACAAGGGCGCGTTGTCGTTTTGTCATCTTGGTCACGTCGGGCGTCTGGTCCCGACTGAGTTCCTCGTCGCTGTCCATCTCCTCGTCCATATCTGCGCCAGGTGTCACGCCCATGTCGTCGTCATCCTCGCCCTCAGCATCCTCGTCTTCGCCCTCGGCGTCTTCCTCTTCGAGATCGGAGTCGGGATCGCTGAGCTCTTCGTCGTCGTCGTCGTCCATTGCCATTTCCTTGGCCTCGACCTTGTCCTGGGCCTTGATGATGTTTATTTTCGGTGCCGGCTTAACAGTCATGTTTCGATGTAAGTTTGCGTTGGCTCGCGGGGCTGGCGTGTCCTCCATGTCGTCGTCTTCGTCACCCTCTGCATCCATGTCTTCGTCATCGTCTCCTTCAGCGTCCTCGTTGTCGTCTTCGTCGTCGTCATCATCGACGTCCATGGCATCTACCTCGTCGGCCTCTTCTTCATCGTCGTCGTCGTCGTCATCCTCGCTGTCGACTTCCTGCACTACTCGACTGTTCCGCGACGCGCGCTTGCCCGCGACTATGTTCTGTCTGCTGACGCCCGCCTTTGGTACTACGCCACCCGTGGCTTGCCTCAGCTTGTTGGGCGACGACTTGACAGTGAGGTGTATCGATTGGCGCGTCTCCTCGGGCGAAGAGCGCTGGATGGTGGCGGCAGCGGGCGACTGGTTGGCGGTTCCGCGCCGTGGGCGGTTTGATGAGGCCGTGGGCGTAGCACTGGGAGCTGTTAGAGGAGCTGTTGCTGGAGCTGCGCGCGACCGTAGACGAGGCATGATTGTAGCGGTGGTCTGGGGCACAGCCGGCAAAAGCGGGAGTAGGCAGGGCAGGTGAGAAGGTGAGAAGGATCGCGACGGCGTCAGATAGCCCCCCCGTCTGTACCGGTGGCTCAGCGCAGGGATGTGCAAGCGCGTGGCCCAAAGGCGGTGGTGAGGTATCACTGATAGTTACACTCGACCCGCTGACCTTGGCGATAGGTGCAAGCTATCCGTCGCGCAGTCAGCCACATACCTGCTGTTTCCTCGTCCTTCCCATCCATCTCCTTCGGATTCGTCATACTCGGTGCTTATGCGTCGCATCCGTTTCGCCGCACGATCTGCCATGACTACGATGAGATGGAGCGTGTTATTATATTTATTGGTACTCCAATGGGCTGTTGCGACAATCAAACGCGTCTTGTGACTTTGCTCTGTCCCAACCTCGACATGGAGATTCGCCGGGATCTTCCCCAGGTCCTGTGCCGCTAGCTGCTTTTGGCTAGCACAGCCCGTCGCCCATCCATTCCAGAGCCTCTTCTGGCCCGACACATCTTGGTTTGATGCACGTCAGAACTTGAATTGATAGTTACTACCTAGCTATCTCGCGAAACTTCCGAGGTCCCTCTGAACTATACTACTCCATCCTTTAACCAAGTGTGGCTTTGACTGTTTCCTCCAGGCCCTCCTTCGGTACGCCGAGCTTGTCATTCCAAAGACCCAAGGACGAAATATCGCCCAGCTGTTCGTCTTTGCCGAATGTGGCACCCTGGATCAGGTTTGAAATGCCCGAGAAATCTCCTTTCTGGAGCTTCGCACGCCCCTCTTCAATGTGATCCTTGACACTGACCTTCTTGACCGTCCACTTTGTGCCGCTAGTCTTCTCCGCCACAGCTAGAATCTGGTTCTGTGTCGTCTGTACTCCACTGATGTAGACGTACTGGTTCTTGGTCACATCTGCATGCTCGAGAGCCTTGACGGTTGCGACACCAATCTGATGGAGATTGGTAGCCGAAAATGTTGCCTCGCCGTCGTCGAAGATGGTGGCTGTCTTGGACGAGCCATCGAAGCCCAGGAAGCCGACTCTCAAGCCCCAGTCGAAGAAGGGGCCAGTGACCAGGCTCGTCCAGCTTATTTCCTTCTCCTTGCTCTTGAGATAGTTGACAGTGCCAAACTTGGCCTCGAATACAGGAACAATGTCGCGAGTTCGCTTATCGGGTGTGTTGCTTCCGTATTCTGAAGGAATGAAGCGCTTCACGCCCGCTGCAATAGCCGCATCTATCAGCTTGTTTTGATCGCCCAGAGCCATGCCACCGACAAGAGACACGACGGCATCTTGTCCTTGGAAAGCTGCTTTCAAGCTGTCTTGTGAATCGTAGTCTGCGCGAATGACCTTGACGCCAGAAGGAAATGTGGAACTAGAACCTTGTCGCGAGAGGACAGTTGTGTTGAAAGACGACTCCTTGAGGAAAGCATCCAAGATTGATGGGCCAAGGTTACCACCCGCCTGGCAATGTCAATGGATGTTGAGCAGATGAGCAAGGGAGACCTACTCCAATAATGATGACGTTCTTGATAGACATGTTTGAAAGATTGGCGATGGACTGAGGAGGTAAGCGAGTCTGAAGTTGTGTGTGGGACTTTACTACTGGTGAGATGATGTGTTGTGATGGTCTGTACTTGAGTGAGGTCGTGGGGTTTTATATACATGGCATGTGCCACGACGAAGACGTGATTCTGCATGTCCATGATGTAGGTACAGGGCCCCACATCCATCTCTTCCGCGCTGCTTTCAAACCGCGCACCTCAGCCGCACTCGTTAATAATGTGAGTTGTAATGGCATTGAAAGACATTCCGCCCTTGGCACTGTTGACTCGGCACCCAGGCTATTTCATCTAAAGACAAGGTGTCACAGGGAGAGGAGCCGGTTTCCTTTGTCCACCGCTTCCTCTCGAAGCCTCGCTGCTGTGTAAACGGCAGTTCGTACAACGTTATCCCCGCAAGTACCGCCGTCATTTCACCGACGCTGACATACTGCCGGGCCATGTTGAAGTGGTGATGTTCAGGTAAGGGTGCATGCGGGTCTGCCCGCTTAGTAAATAGTGCGGAAATCAGCCCGTCGCGCTACAGTAGCGGGTCAGCTAACGCCCCGGGTCACTCAACGCCCGGGCAACAACACAACAGCTTCATGAGTATTGC
>JARBXR010000087.1:0-136226 GCA_029100535.1 Stemphylium beticola | reverse complement strand
CATCCCGACCAACTATCACACACTCTTCGCACCCCCCTCCTTAACCCCAATCTTGACCCTCCGCCAACTCACCTCGCGTGGAAACAGCGCCTCAGGCGGCCCTTGCCCCGGATCACACTCCCAACACTCGCCGCCGCGCTCGCGCTCAACGTCAGTGGGGAAGTTGCACGAGGGGGCGCGGGTGCAGCGGCGGGTGACCCAGAAGACGTGTTGGCATGTGCTGTGTTTTAGGGTGACTCTTGTGCACATTTTTGCTGTTGTTTGGGCTTGTTTGGTGGGCGGGATTGCTGTCGGTGTGTTGATGTGGGAGAGGTGAAGATAGTGGTGATGGGCAGTTGCCTTCGGTGTCGTGGTTATCTTGTTGTTCGTTTTAGAGTGGCTTTGGTGATGGTCGGTCTGCTGTGTATAGGGTTTAATGACCCACAGGGAAGCTTGGGCGATCGTATGTGGTTCGTAAAAGCGCTCAAGTTCCCTTCGGTCCGAGGCGTTTAGAATGTCTCTGAAATATTGGTGTGGAGGGTGCAGTAGTTTTGGTAGGAGACCTGAAGTAGCATGGCGTAGAGGTAATGCCAATGATGCGTAGTCGACGACAGATGGTAAAGTGCGATGAGATGATGTTACCTCAACGCCCAGTTGGTGCAGAAAATGATCAAAAATTCCCCGCCAAGAGGTCATCAAACGTGTGCAACTATGGGCTGATAACGTCGGGCCGCCAGGGTACTCGCGCGTGATCTACACCAAGTCACAAACAGTCAGTGCCAACTCACTCTCCACCCCGCCCTCCAGAGCCCTCCCTCACACCAAGTGTAAACTCACCACAGGTATCAGATCACTTTCCGTAGCTTCAAAGCCACCCCGCCCCAAACCGGAAGTCCACGACAGCCATGGCAGACAACAGCAAAAAAAGGGTCCAGCCAACGTCCGGACTCTGGAAACTGCCCTCCCTTCATATATCCTCAAATCTCTTCAGCAGGCGAAGGACCCCGCCTGACTAAGGAACGCCCACATGCAGCCCAAGCCTAATGTCGTGGAAGTGGCCCCGAATCAAGATTTACCCTGGAAGGGTTGCGAAGCATGCGATCGCCGATTCACTCTCACCAAGCGTCACAACGTCCGGGAACACGATCCTATCCAATCCCACTTCGGCGCCAAAGGGGGTCCAGCTAGGCCTGACGGAGGCCTAGTGTCTTTGAGGGCACATTGCTGTGGCTGGTCGTCGTCGTCGTGGTTGAGTGAGCGGTCTTTGCTCGGATGTTTCCGAGTAGTGGTGTGGTGTTGATTGCAGAACTGTCATCGCCGATTGCCAGCCTCGTCCTCGGCCGCCTTCGGGTGCTCGTGCGCGGGGGGAAGAAAACCGAGAATTTGTTTAAAAACAGAAATGAGTCTGAGTACTTTGAGAAGCTTCGAGGAGCTGCTTGACGGTGTTTGTTTGTGAGATGTTCAGAGTAGTTGCTGGCTAGAGTGAAACCAGTCATGTGAATGACATTAAGGGTATCTAATTGAACGGAGAATAACACAATAGCTGTGCTTCAAGTACACAGAGCCAGTGAGTTTCGGTGATGGCATCGGGCGTAACACGTACTGGACGTGTTACGTGAAGTCAACTTAGGCCCAAAGATTTAGCCGATCGGGAATACAAGCCGTCAGCGTCAAACTGATTGAATCTCTCTTACATTGCAAGCTGCGCAGTGAGCGATGGAATGGTGTTAGTAAAATGCAAGTGACATGAGCGCTCTGAGATCCATCAAGTACACTGCTTAATGTTAGTAGAAAGCGTCCGGGTTGTTGTCGTGACCACGGTTCCCATAGCCATGATCGACATCATCCAGACTCCGATACTGCGACTGCCCACCACCGCCACGACCACGTCCTCGACCCCCACCACCTCCGCGGTCTCCACGGTAGCCGCCGCGATTGCCTCCTCTTTGGCCGTGAGATGCATTCCTGTTGTTGCCGCGACCGCGATCTCGGTTGCCACCGCGGTAACCACCAGGTCTGTCATCCCTGTCTCTACCTCCTCGGCCATGGTTCGGTCGGTAGTTATCGTGGCGGCCATTCTGATCATCCTTGCGATATGACTTGTTGGGGAAATAGCTCTCGTATTCGCTCTCGTTTGCCGTCTCTTCCTCGATACGCAGCATTTGCTTTTCACCTACGACACTATCGAATTCAAAGGCTTGGTCCTGAGGTACGGGGTGCCAGTTGACAATGCGTGCCGCATCTGCTGGTCGACCATTCTTACGAATGGCCAGAACGACAGTTGGAACGGGGTTCTCAGAGTAGAACTTGGTTCCTTTCGGCACGGCCTCTACTCTTGCGGCCCAGAGCTTGTTCTCGAAGCAAGAAATGGCAGTCACTTTCCACCTGACCTTGGCGCCGATGCCTCCGACCTTGTCCAATATGCTCTTTGGGCATGGTTTCGGTGTGATGAGGATGCTGTTTGCGAGGTATCGGACATCGTCTTTTGGCGTGCCCTGGGGCAATGAGACGAGAGAAGTCAACTTCTCAGTCACATCCGAAGGGATCATATAGCCGGTATAGAAGACTGTCTTCTTGATCTGGTAGGGCGGTGTACCCGGCGGGACATCACCTGACTTGACTCGTATGTTATGCGCGTTGATCATCTTCTGGATCTCGGCGATCTCGGCAACGGGGTCGAGCGATGTGGCGTTCTCGGGAACCTGTATGACTTCGGTGGTGATGGGCCTGCGCGAGGCTTGGTTTTGGGCCCTCAGCAAGTCCTCGTTGAACTGGAAGAAGAAGTCGCGAAAGCCCTTGGTATGCTTCACTCGGTCTTCGTAAATGTTCAGCTTCTCGGCATCCTTGTATGTGTAGACAATGTCCTTGAGCAGCTCTTGCTTGAATTCCATTGTGTTCCTAAACTTCTGTCCTGCAGGCCCGGTGGCAGGCTTCAGGCAGACCATGTCAAAGTCTAAGCGTTTGCTTCGTAGGATGCGCTTGACGAGGTCGGCGAAGTTGGACTCTGCTCGGCCGGTGAGAAGAACGCTGAAGGCGTCCTTTTGAGCCATTGATGACTCGACGAGTTCGACAATCTGCTCATTCCACCAGCCTTGCCATGCGCGCGCCTCTTCTTTCTCGATGCCTTCGCCCGTCGCAGCCAGGATACTCGAATCGTGCCACCAGCCTCCGTTGAGAAACATGTCGGGGGAGCCAAGCTGACCGATGGTGGCGCTGTTCCATAGCTGCTTATTTGGGAGAGGACTTGCGAATACTACCAAGACGTTAGGATCATGCTTCAGGCGTACATGCGACAAACTTACGGGTATTGTCGAAGTCGTATACGTGAATTGCCTTGATTTCAGACACGGCGGGCAGCTCCTTGTCGTCACATGACCATCGCTTCAGCGCCGTCACGGTATGGTATGTCGCCTTTCCATTTGGACCGCCGACGGCAGGCCTGGTCGCCGTCGCTAACATGACTGGGAGTGAACGTGAGATAGAGGGCAAAGCAAGGCGTCGGGTGGCAGAAACTATCATTCGGCTTGGAATCTGTGCAGCAGCAGGCGCAGGACGGTCCGCGATGGAATGCACGCTTTTATACACGTGCAGCGATTGTATAGGGAGTATGACACACAGTCAGGCTGCTGAGGGATGAGTCGCGACTACTTTTGGATGGCCCAAGCTCAGTTCCGAGGCATGAGCTCATCATCGGAACCAGTGGGCTACTTTTCATTCTCACAACTCCGCAAGCGCATGCCAGGAAGTACGGCTGTATCCGTCCAGGACGACAAAGAAGACACGTGCGCAATATGTCTGTCTTCAGTCACCGAAAGGGCCATTACTGTTCCCTGCAACCACTATACCTTTGACTTTGTATGTCTGGTATCATGGTTGCAGCAAAGGTCAACTTGTCCGCTATGTAGGATATCAACTCTTCCACTACCTCAATTTTCTCTAATATGCTTCGTAGGTAAATCGCAGGTTACTGCTGTCCAGTACGACTGGTGTTCTCCGACCGACTATAAAACCTACGCCGTCCCTCGTAGCCACCCACCCAACGATGCGCCTCACAGTCGCACCGACCGACCCGGCTCACTCTTCGCCCCCTATGGACTACCGAGGAGACCGAGAGGCACTCGTCGCCCGTACTCACCACCGATCGAAGATATTGCGCTGCGCAGACGCAGGGATGTGTACCAGAGGAAACTGTACTCGCTACACGTAGGCAGTAATCCCTTTTCCGGATATCGCGACATTACTCCCGATATCATCGCAAGCTCTTCCGAAATGCAGTCCAAAGCGCGCATGTGGATCCGACGGGAGCTACGCGTATTCACCTTTTTGCATACGGATCCCGCAGCCTCATCGTCTGATGCAGCGACCACAAGCAGCAATGCCGAATTTTTGCTGTCTTACATCTTGTCCATCCTGAAAATGGTGGATGTAAGAGCTAGCAATGGGCACGCGGAGAACTTGTTGACAGAGTTCTTGGGCAGAGAAAACGGTAGGCTGTTCCTGCATGAGCTGAATTCCTGGATGAGAAGTCCTTATACCAAGGTAGAAGAGTGGGATGGAAACGTGCAGTATATCCAAGACGAGTGAGGAAGTCCTTGACCGTGGCCATGGAAATATACCACGGCATACGCGCCTGAATTGACACCCCCAATCAAAATCCTTCCCAAAGATGTGGGTGTTGGCGAAGTAGCAAACTTTCATCACCGTGTAAGTAGCAGAACTCCGCAAAAAAAATGTCCATTGAGCAGACAGAAACTCTTTCCCTGCTGCGCAAAATTATCCTCTATCTATCTCTTGAAAATGGACGTTCACAAAGATCTTGATGAGTACATGGGAACCTTGATACGCCAAAAGCGCGTGCTTCGGGACGCCAAAAAGCGACGGGGTCAACGGCCTCATGATCGGAGGGGAAGAAATATGACGCTATTCGAGTTCAGAATGGCATTGGCAGCCACCTCTGCAACAACTCCAGGCAATGGCGCACATTTGACGCGTTCATCATTCGTTCCCCCGGCGTATCCGCCTTGTACCAACCCAATTGGACAACCTGAATCCCATTATGATCGCCGACCTCAAGCTCGAAACACACCACCGTGGAAGCCATCTCGTTCTGCGCGCCATTACTCCGCCAAGCCGTATGACAGCGATTTTGGTCTTGGCTGAGGATGAGCGCAGAGAAGTCGCCATATTACGACTGTATCAGCAGGAAGATGAAGATACCCGCCCCGCCAAAGATGTCATCGAAGAGGGGTCTATTCTGCTCGTCAAAGAGCCCTTCTTCAAACTCATGGCATCTGGAGAGTACGGCCTACGAATAGATCACCTCTCCGATGTTCTATACCTTGACACATCCGATCCCAGAGTGCCCCAATCGTGGCGGCCAAAACGACTGGAGAATGGAATTTCGGCAGACTCCCTGAAACTCAAGGGAAATGATTTCGTGGGTCGGAGACAGTACTAGCGGGCCATCAAGGAGTGAGGGAGATGTTTGTTATATAAGCGACTAGGCTAATGTCGAATGGCAGATACTCGGCTACTTTAACCTACTCGCCAACACCCGAGGAGATTGAAGTGATCAAACGGAACAGATCACTAGCATATATCTCAAGACCAAGCAATACGACGCCGCACTCTCTGATACTGGCTTCCCAGATTTTGTATAGAGCCTCTGCTGCACGGAACAATGCCTTTTCTGACGCTACTTGGCCAGTCTCACCCGATTCGAAGAATGCTGCAGCGTGCTCGAAAAGCTCTGTTCCCAATTCCCATATAAAAAACAAGTCGTTCAAGCTCTCGACCGTGCGCGCCGTCGAGACATGGAGAGCAAGACTGGAAACTGCGACTTCGGACTCCTTAAAGCAGAGGCAAAGCAGCTTCGTCCACCACACCTGGATCATGCTACCTATATCGGGCCTGTAGAGGTGCGGAAAGCCAAAGGAAAGGGCCGCGGCTTGTTCACAACGCAAGCGGTGGAAGTGGGTGATTTGATCCTCTGTGAGAAGGCGTTCAACCACGCCCATGTCGATGGAGTGCAAGACAGCAACGCAAGCCTCACTCTCCTGATGAACACGGAGACAGACAAGATGTTCATGGGCGGCCAAGCCGATCTCATCGGCCTCATCGCGCAGAAGATGTTTAAGAGCCCGTCGACGGTCCCCGCCTTCACTGCCCTGCACCACGGCGCTTACACGCCCGTCGACGTACATTCTGTAGACGGAAAACCAGTCATAGACAGATAAACACCTACTCCGAAGCAAGCCCAGCCCAGTCCAGCCCCACGTTACTAACCCACCACGCTTCAAGCTTCCTCGCCGAGCGAACAATGGCCCTGAACGTCTCCGGCTGCTCACTATCCAGTCTGCACACCCACAAAGACGTCATATCCAACAAGTGCGTCGAGGCCTCTTCTGCCTACGACTTCTGCGGCATATGGATCACAGCGTCGTACATAAACCACATCTGCACAAGCAACATCCGCCGCTCCTTCATTGGCGACATGATGATCATCCGCGCTACGAGACCCATTCCCGCCGGCACAGAACTTGCGTTTCCGTACCTTGCGCCTTCCTCCTCCTCCAACACCAGCTCCACATCTTCCCCCGCCAAGAAATTCGCAAGTTGAGGTTTCACCTGCACCTGCGCCATTTGCGAAGACGAGAAAGCCACCTCGGCGTCCACGATGCAGAAACGAAAGTCCCTCGTCCAGCAGTTCAACTGCCTATATGATGCCTCACTCACCCTATCCACCCTCCCAAATCCCCCGCTTCCCCCTCTTCGACCCTTTACTCCTGCTCACGCGCATACATATGGACGGTGGCGACTTTGGCAACGGCCTCGATGCCGTCGCGCAGACGCTGGGTATGCTGGGCTTTGTAACCACGGGTCTGGATCGCACCGCATCAGCCGGTTTCCAGATTGTGGACTGGGGGTACTTGGTCGATCATGTTGTGGAAGTCTTTTTGCATGCGCACGGGGTGTTTGGCGTGTTGGGGCTAGGCGGCAAGGCGGCGTCTGCGGATGGGTTTGCGAGGCTGGCGTATCAAGTGCTTGTGGGCGAGGAGGCGGGTTTTGCGGAGACGTATGAGATGTGGGAGTGAGGGTGCCTGAAGGTTGGGGCGTGGAATGGGCGTGTGGCAGCGATGTAAGTGAGTTCTTCTTGGTGATGAGGATGATGGTTTTGGGTATATATTTTTATTTTAATCGGGCTCTGATTGTTGCTGTATCGGCGCCGTAAGCATAAAAAAGACACATGGTTATTCAATAAGCCCGTGCTAGACTAAAACTTCCACACCGTTTAAAGTGTGAAATGTTAAGTATATTTTACTAAGTTCAAACCGTACTCGCTAGACTTGCCCGGCCACTACTTCCAAAACACTAACCTTGTGCTGTGGATACGCCAGCTTATATCACTCGTATTGATTCTTTCTCGCAGAAGATGTTACCGAATGATGCATGCACGCTAATTGCGTCCTTCGTCTTTACTGCTGGCCGCTCTTTCTCTCCATCGCGATGCCTGGGTATGCGAATCGCCGTTCGAATGCTGCCTCCACTCTTATTACGCGAGTGGCACGGCGTGCGAGGCAAACTGTTCGACAAGTCTTCCTCCCTGGATTCCAGGCCAGCCTGAGAAGCAGCAACCGGGGTCATCAAACGCGTGTTCTGCGCCGAGTCCGGTCTGGATGGAAAATCATTTCTGCTTACTCTGGTTTGAGTGACGGGCAGGTGGACAGGGTTAGATGAAGCCATGGTCCCGCCAATGCCTGCTCGAGAAGTCGGCGTTGCGATGTTGAGTGGCGCGTTCCGGGTGATGGAGCAAATTGTTGATAGAGTGGCTGCGAATGGCGTGATGAGTGTTGCATTGCATTTTGACATCGTTGCTCTTGTGGTAGATACGCTTAGTGTTGAAGCATTGCTGGACTTGCGTTGGGACGAGGACGCAGACTGCGCATGATGATCACTCATAGTCGACACTGTAGAGCCTGCTCGAGCACGTGGTGTGGCAGGTGATGCGGATGCTAGGGAGGATGGAGCCATTTTGCAAGAGTCGTTTACTAATGGCGTCGACGCTACCGGTCCGCTCAAGGACTCAATGCCTTCCAGCAGTTCTGATGTCGCAAAAAGCGAAGACGGAGGCCGCTCAGCAGTTTCGGGTGTGGTGGCAGATCGTCTGCGATGCGTTGGTGTCGCCAACCCGGACTTCCGCGGCGTATCTGCCTGTACTGCTGTGGACCGATCGAGTAAGGTCATTGGCTGGTAAAGGTCGAGTGAAGGTTCACTCATGCTACGCATGTGGCGAAGAGGCCTCGCCATGGTAATGATGAACTGTACATGGGGGGGTTTGGCGGGCTCGCCACGCTTCTTGATGCTGTTCAATGCACCCTAAGCAAGAGTTAGACTCTAGGCCACTACCCCGCAAGCGCACATACCGAAGGCTTTTTCGATAGCGGTGCATTAGAGGGCATGATCCCAGAGTCGATGCGATCAGCCTCATTCGAAGAATGATTCTGATGCACCAGTTGCCATGAAAGCCTAGGTATCTCTAGCCCAAGTTGCTGTTGTGCATCTCTAGTCGGCCAGGTTGTAGAACCATTGGCCACGCTCTGGGAACTTCGAGACGAAGTTGATCTCGAGGGGAGGTTCGAGTCTCTTGGTCTTGATGCAGTGGTGGTGTTACCCACGACTGGTTGTTCGTAATTAGAGCCATCAAGCTCTAGGGTTGTGGGCGTGATATGTGGCTGGATTGGCGTTGCTGATCGTCTTCGAGAAGAAGTCTCCGAATCGTTGTCACTTGGTCGTCCGTGGCTGCTCATTTGGGCAGTCAACTTTTTCAGTTTGCGAATATCGCTCTTATACCCTTTGATATCAAGCTTGAACAGTATGATCTCCCGGACGTAAAAGTCGATCTCATGACGCAAGCTATGCATCTGAGCGTCGGGTATGTCAGGAAGAGCTTTGCCTTCGCTCTTAGAGCGCTCTCTTCTCAATCGCTCGTGGAGCTTCTCCATCCACCGATCAACGTCTTCTTTCTTTGCCAATGCCGTGAGCTCTGGCAGGGGCTCTTCTTCCTCGGCAATATGTATCTTCATTGCTGCATGCCTTCTGATTTCCGCCTGCAGCAAGAGCTTGTGGTGCTCTAGCTGCCTCTCTAGCGCCCGAGTGTTCTGCTCGTTTTCCTTGATCATGGCATCACGGTCGATGATCGCAGTCCGGAGTTGTTCGATATGTCTATCTGTTTCCCGTGTTTCTTGTAGAAGCTCATCTTGAATGTCCGATTGAATGGCGATCTCAGTGTGTTCCGCCTCAAGGTGGACGTGCCTCTCTTGCATCTGTTCCCTTTCTTTCTCCAGTTCAGCAATGTATGCGTCCTTCTCGCTGACCTGATCCTGAAGTTGTTCGACACGGGCGATCAATGCCGCCAATTTGGAGTTCTCCTGATAGTCAACCTCTGAAGCTCCAGATGAGGTATCTGAAAAGACCGTGCTCATGCTCGTGTGCACATCCAAATTTGGCTGGTCCGGAATATGTAGCTTGCGCTGAGCAAGGTCGAACGGCGACTTCCGGTGTGTCAGGTTCGAGAGCTGTTCTTCAGCGTCCAATCGCTTGACATTCGCAACTTCCAGACGACTCTCGAGATGATCAACAGTATTTTGCAAGGCTTGCGTGGTTTTTGCGAGTTTGTCGGTGTATCCTGCCTTGTCCTCCAACTCGGCGCATTTCATTTCGGTCATGCCTAGCGTATTCCTGAGCTCTCGCTCATTCTTCTTCGACTCATTCAGCTTTGCCATTAGGGATTCGATCTGTTTTTGAAGAGCCGCATTGTTCTGTTTGTATTGATTGAGCTCTGGTAGTAGGTTTCGAGTTGTCGTCTCCGGCCGCCGAGTGCTGCTAAGCTTACGCTTGAGATTTTCCTGTTGACGCGACGTCAGTAGGCGTATGTTGTATAAAAGTAGGCCAATTACCATTTCCGGGCTGCTTCTCAACCGCTGAGGTGAGCGCTGCTGGCCCTCAAGTCCACCTTGTAAAGACGTATCTGAATTGAGGGATTCCGGGCTTGATGCGATGTTTGGAAAGCTCTCGCGAGTTGGTGTGCGCGGCGAGTTGGCTGTGCCCAGCACAGACAAGTAGTTACTGTCTGGCGCTAGATATGCTTAGCTATTGGTTTTTACAAGTGGTGTTCCCAGTACACAAGGCGAGGAACACGCATTGCTCA
Source organism: Stemphylium beticola (assembly GCA_029100535.1). Lineage (NCBI taxonomy): Eukaryota > Fungi > Ascomycota > Dothideomycetes > Pleosporales > Pleosporaceae > Stemphylium > Stemphylium beticola. The sequence continues at coordinate 126,040 of JARBXR010000087.1, read as the reverse complement.
ATTTCATAGGACAGCAATGACGTCTTGACTCTGTGGGGAAGCACAGTGCTAGACTGGAAGATGGCGCTCACCTTTTTGCAGGTCCTGCTTGCTGTTCTGCTCCTCGAGCAGTCGTACCTGGACCTTCAAAGATGCGACTTCCGCCAGATGTGATTGTACCAGATCTTTCACTTGCGTTTCGCTCGTGGCTTTGAGATTGTCAAGCTCGGCTTGAAGTGTCGCGATTACTAAATTTCGGTTTTCGATATTGGCTCTCGATTTGTCGGTGTACTGGCTGTGCGCTCTTGTCGGATCAAGCCTAGAAGACGCCTGAACATGGTCAGTATCTTCTGCACTCAGCTAGAACAACTCAAAACGACACAAGGGAAATGAATACGGAAACATCCAAGCCAATAAAAGTCACGCCTGCCGGTGTCGCCGCGCGGTGTCAGGATATGAAACGGGCCATCGGCACTGTTTGTCCCCAGAAGCAATCCGGAGATGCACCGGGTAGGAGATTCGCGATGAGACCTCTCATCATAGCCTAAAGGCAAAAAAGTACATCTAACTCAGGCATATACTGTCGCAATAGGGTAGGAGGGAGAGCAATAGAAAAGTTCTGAAACCGTTTCGTTATGCAATCTTTTTGTTTGTCCAGTAAACATATGTCTAGAAGGAAACACAAAGTACTCACTTCGTCACTACAACATCGGCGCCTTTCAACCTCTCGATCAGAAACTTTTTCTTCGTTGATCTGCGGCACTGGCTTGACTTCTCGTCGCATTTGGTCGGGACCATGTCTACTGCTTCTTTTTCTTGATCTCACACCCTCCATGGGCAGAGGCGATTTTACCAGATCTCGCCTCGAACGTCTCCTGAAGCCCGACTCAATCAAATGATGTTTTTGCGGTAGAACTGGGAAATCGGGTTGAATGACGGTGTCAAATGCAAAGGCGTTACTGCTACACATGGTCCTAATGGCACTGTATCGCGAGCTCAACTCCGGAACGCTTCGAGCCTGGGCTATCGGAACCAGGTTCAATGCATCCAATGAGACCTTCTCGTAATCCAAAAGCTTATGGGGAGGATGGCTTTCACTCCGAACGATCTGAGTTATTGGTCTCGAGGGTATAGGAGTAGTGTACGACGAACAACCTCCATTCTCTAATAAAATAGAGCCTGGCAGTTCGGCGGGAAGCTCTGCGATTGACGGTACCGAGGCGGAACGTGGTCGGCTAGGAAGAGGCTTTTGTATGGAAGCGGATCTCGAGCAAGAGGTTACAGTCGGTACTGGTGAGCGCAACATGTCGTGGAAGGCCAGAAAGCTACTGGCTGCGCTGACCAGACCAGGACTGTACTGAGCGGTGATTGGGCTGAGTGCATATTGCTGGTCGTCTGACGGTACGATGGTAAGGTTTGACGGGCGTGGTTTTTCAACACTGAGCGTAGTCTGAGCAGGTTGATTAGCGAATGGTGAAGCTCCACAAGGCAGCTGCAGATATGGCTCTGCATGATTACCCTGCGCATGCCACTCAAGGCAGTTTACAGAAAGCCTTTCTCTGCACAATCATGTCGATGGCTTTGCCAACGCACTGCATCTTACAGAATATCATGTCTTACCTTTGCCTCGATGTCATTGCAAGGCTCAATCTCAATTGAATCGATAGGAAGCAAGCCTCCGGTCCGGTAGTAAGGCTCCGAGCCAGACTGTCGTTTGGACCAAGAAAGAATCCGCTTGGACGGCATCACGCTGGCTTTGCGCTTTGCACACTTAGTGCGGACAATGCTGCGGAGACATGAGAAAGATGACAAGTCGGTGCGGTCAAACGGTTATGTCGTGCTGATTATGCGAAAGAGAAAGCTGTATGGGACGAAGACATCAAACGGTTCCCCGGTACCTCAGCGATGATTTCAACACGGACGCAGGGCGTATGCTTGATTCATACCGCCTTCTGCGAGGTGGGAGCCACGCCGTACCTCGACATGGCTAGGCACGATGGCTGCAGGGGCCAAAGGGCCCGACTGGATGTGAGGCAGAGTTGGGTGCTCCTTGCACATCGTATAGCCGCCTTGGAGCCCACAGTGGGCGCAGTGTTGTAGATTGAACGAATAGACGAGATGAGCGCAAGGCGTAGTAGCGTGGCGCTGGGGTGATTAGGGTGCATGGCGCTCGGGCCTCTCTGGGGAAGTGCAATCTCTCTGGAGCCACCATGCAGTCCATGGCTATTTGCGGCGAATTGGTCTAGCCGGCCATGACCGCAGTGCATGCGACTTGGCCCCGAGAGCCCGCGCAGCATAGGTACCCACTAGTGAGAAAAAAGTTGGGCACGTCATTGCGCCCCCATCTTGAAGCTGCGCCGCCGGGTGTTTCTAGGAATCGGCCCCCAACATGACGAGAGAATTATCGCCCTTCAGCGCGAGACGGCTGCTGACCCAGCAGTTGCTAGAGGGGAAGACTGTATCGCCGCAGACGGGCAATAGCCGGAATCCAAGTCCGAGCAGCTTCTCCAGGAATGGCTCCGAACGCGCAAATAAGGACCCTTCAACAGCATCGGGCCGTCGCCCAAGGAGCACGTCTCGAGAAGACAAGCCAAGAAATGCCTCGAGGGACCGCGCGCTGAAGAATACGGCGATAGAGTCAGATGCTCCTCGAAAAAGGGAGCCGTCGCCTGAACCATACAGGAAGCCGCGCGGCGCGTCCAGAGAGAGGAGACGCGATGGCTCGAGGGAGCGCAAGAGAGATCGCTCAAGGGATAGACGACGAGACAGATCACGGAACAATAGACGCGATGTATCCGGAGACAGGAAACGGGACCGATCAAGAGACAAGCGACGCGACCGCTCCAAAGACAGGCACAGTCGGCGAGACCGCTCGCGCTCTAGAGACCGGCGTCGCAAAGACAAGTCCAAGGAGCGACGGCGCTCACGTTCACCCATACCCTACCGCTCCCGCAAACCGCGTACTCGCTCGCCCTCTGCATCAACATCGCCGCCGCCCAAACGTCGTCGACGCACACGATCCAAATCCCACTCGCGCTCCCCTTCTCCGCATAAACGTACCAAGAAGCCGCTTCCCTCTCAAGAAGTTTCCTTCCGCGGCCTTGACGACTCCGCCCAGCCACCATCGAAATATGGTGGTGCGCCGCCCGACAAGGAGAAGCCCAACTTCAAGCCCACGGGCGCGCTAGCGAAAGCTGCCAACCGTGTAGAAGGCACCAAGATATCTCTCAAATACCATGAGCCAGCCGAGGCGCGAAAGCCCCCTTCCTCCCAACCATGGCGCATTTTTGTCTTCAAGGGCGATGATGTCGTAGACACGATTGAACTCTGGCAGAAGAGTTGCTGGCTCCTAGGCCGGTCACACGAAGTTGTCGACTACGTCCTCGAGCACCCTAGCTCCAGTGGCCAGCACGCCGCCATCCAGTTCCGCTACATACAAAAGACGGTTGAAGACGAATTCGGCGTCAAGAGCAAGCGCGGAAAGGTCAAACCCTACATTATCGATTTGGAAAGCAGTAATGGGACGGAGCTGAATGGTGAGGATGTTGAAGCGAGTCGATACTTTGAACTCCGTGACAAGGATATTTTGAAATTCGGGGGTAGCGAGAGAGAGTATGTGGTTATGCTGCCACCGGCGGATCCTCAATAAGTGGTCAGCGACACGGACTACACGATTAAGAATACCAGTGTCTTGACGAAGCTATCGACGTTGTCCGCTTCAAAGTCACATGGCATATAAGTAAAGAAGTTCACATAGCGAGACAGCGGTCATATTGTACCCGACTCGAGCGCGGACCAAGGAATACACAATGACATTAGCCTCGTCAATATAAAACTAATCGGTTTACAATGTACACAGGTACAGATTGAACAAGATGTTCCGTGAGCAGCCACGGCTACCACGATATTTTACAAACGTTTCATCTCACACTCACAATACTACTGTAAACCCACTTCGTCCCCAAGGCCCTCTTCTTATATAATCCCCCACCGTCAAACCCATGACCACTCCCCCAACAATCTCCACCACAGCACCTACAACGCAATTGACTCACCTTGATCCAATCCAATCTAATCCAATCCAAACAACAACAAACAGCACCAACAACCCAACACACCACAACCATGGCTATCTGCGGTGGCGTCAAACCCATCAAAAAAACCCTCGGTTTCCGCCAACCAAGTTCAAACCACCGCTTCCACCCGCACCTCAGCCTCCGCACACGCCCCTACCGCCCCCACCCCTTCTACAACGAAACACGTCTCTCGCGCGCTTCAGCCGGTCTGCGTCGCAAAAACCTGCCCCTCTCCCTTGACAAAGTCTTCCTGAAGAGCTACAAGTACGGGTACCCCGACACGCGCAGCATGCTGCGTGGCGAGTACCCCGAGTACGTGACTTACTGGGCGAGCGAGGATAAGAAGCCGTTGGTGAAGGGCATGTGGGGGTATCGGACCGAGGCGCAAAAGAGGCAGGATAGGGAGAAGGAGGAGATGGAACGGAAGCCTGTTGTTATTATTTTATGGGCTGAGGGGTGCTCGGGTTATTGTGTGGAGGACGACGAGGGGTGAAGGAGAGGAGGACGACGAGGAAGAGGTGGAGTAGTAGTATGGGTGTTATAATGCTATCTTGTACCTTGTTTTCGCAAATGTTTGCCTATTAGAGACGATGGAAAGGTAGGTAGCTTCCAACTAGAAAGACTACGACGACACTACGATACGGAATAGTGGAGCGTGTGCGACGAGAAGTCAACAAAAGACCGCAGGAAGGCTGTACAGAGAGATATGAATCCCATACATGAGACTTGTAGCTTCTACAAATCATAGTCTTAGAATTCAGCGTCATCTCACAGCAGACACTCCTTATCACATCCACGACCCATAGACGTAGAAGTGACAAGAACAAACAATCTAAATAACCCATCATACTATCTTTCGTACCCGCGCCCCCGCCGCCTAGTCAGTGAAAGAAGCCTCTAACTCACTCCTCAACCATCACTCGCGAACAAAAAATGGCAAAAAAAAAGTCTCGATTGAGTACTAGATAACGGGGTACACTAGTACTCGAACCTTACGCTGGAGACGCCTCTTTTGCGAATTACCCGCACACACGATGTGGTATCCCAGTTCCAATACACCTGTATATAAAGGAGTTTGTGATGGGAGAATGAAGTGAATTAAGGTATATATCCAAGAACAAAACGATTGTGGGGTGAATTTGTAGATGGACATGGAGGTGTGGGTGAAGGTGAGAGTAGAGGTGGGTATCACGCGCCGCGGTATTCCATCAGTATCAGTGAAAGCAAAAGGGCGTGACTCGCCAGTACGATGGGACACAGGCAAAGAAAAAAAAAGACACCTCGAATGCTTGATGGCAGGGTATACCGGTATTCGAATCGAACCTTACGTGGGAGCTGCCCTGCACAACATGTGGTATCCCCACTCCGCACATCTGTACGTAAGAATTTGATGGGAGATTGGCGCAGATTATGAAACATATACTTGGATATAATCCTTGCTAAAGAGATTGTGTGGTAGGTCCGGGTATGCGTTTGGGTTGGGGACAGTGAGAGGGCATAGATGTGAGTCTGAGATGGGGGTGTAAACGGGCTGCTCTGCTCATTCACTTCTTTGTGAAAGGGTCTTGGCATGGCGGAGCGGATTGGAAATGTAGTGTATTGTCGTGGACAACATCGTCACGTCGACGTCGCGGCTGTATTGACAGTGTCATCTTGGAATCAGTACTATCAGACAATGTGAAGCCTACAGCCTCATGCTTTGGGGCCACACCTAGACTGATACATGGGACTGTCTCTACGTGCAGTGGCGGCCGCACAAATTGTTAGGACTCCTACATTGAGGCCTGTCCTCTGCAAGATATCGGCCCCCCAGAGACACCAGACGGCAAGCCTCTTGTTAAGAACCCTGATACTGGTATTGGAGCCCGATATCATTGGCCGTGAGGTGGATTAGACCAGGCGCGGAGGTGCAAACGGAGCGCGCTCACCATCCACGCAGAGACCAACCCCACCCATTGTCTTCTACCCGGAGTTACCTCCCTCAAAATTTCGGAGACATCGCCAAACAAATCGCTGCTATCCCGCACAATGGACGCTCTCGCAAACCTTCCCTCCGACGCCACTCCTGATAACACTGCGCCTGCGCCAACTAATCAACTAGACACAAGTCGCTTCGCCTTAGATGTACTTGGGAAACTATCGCAATTGTGTCCGTCTGAGTACGAAGAAGTCGTCGCATTGGATGACGAGGTGAAAGCCATGAAGGAGATAGCGCAGTATGAGGATAAGGACCGCATTTTCATCGATGTCGGATGGTTGCTTGTGCTGCCCGTACCGGTCGCGGACGCAATTCAGAGATTTGTATACGGAAAGTCAAAGAAGCTAAAGATCAAGATGGAGCTGCGTGAAGCGCAGAAGAAGAATGTCAGCACCATCACCAAGAGATTGAAAGAGAGGCCGAAAGAGCATACGGATACGGTCCGGAGGGTCTGGAAGATGGTGAGGAATTTGGAGGAGAAGAAAAGGACCTTGCCGCTTAAGATAATGGGGTCAATGATGTAGCTCCCATCTGATATACGCAAAGAGGTGCTCAGGCGGGCGGGGATTAGGATGCACTACAAGGAAGAAAACAAGAAGTCGACTGAGGAAGCGCCTTGTGCGGAGGCAGAAGACAAAGAGGATAGTGACACAGGCAAAGGTAAGGAAAGTTTGGTTTCAACAAAACAGACACTGATGTGAAGCAGGCCTGACGTCTGAATCAGTATCAGATACAGTTCCTGAGCCGAAGAAGTATCACAAGAACAAACAGCCCTACCAAGCACATTTTCGTGGACTCGGCCAACTAGCTGTTAACGAAGAGCATATCGGTACAGTTGATAAGCACGTCTTGGAGGCAGGTGGGAGCACCTCGTTGAAGCCTATTCCGGATAAGGAACGGACAAACCAGGCCGTAACCACAGATGAACCCAAGGCCGGCTATGAAGACGCACTCTCCAGAAAACGACGCAAGAACGATAAAAAGGAATACATACCGTGGGTGGGAGACTGGAACTGTACACTTTGTGGATTCTGGAGCACGCCATACGCAATACAATGTCTTGGACACTACTTAGGGGACGACGGCTGGAGTAGATGCCCTGCAAAACAGAAGAAGCATACACAGGTTATCCAGGAAGACGATGGTCAACACCCGAAATACGTGAGTCCGGAGTTTGTTTGGGATTGGCTGTGCGGGACATATGGGGGATGGTTGTATATAGACGTGTCGGAGATGTGGAACAAGCAAAAGCCTCTGCTGAGCATATGAGGATCCATTTCGCCCGGGAAAGAAGGAGAGTACATGTCAACCACTGAAAACCCGCATTCGCGTGAGGTTGGTTGGCGAATATGGCAAAGACAGCATTTTTGTTTGTAAACGACACGGGACGAACGCGTCAAGGGTCCATTGTATTACAGGGATGCCGCGTTGCCGACTTGGCAGGGACATCCGTCGTCAGCGAGCGTCGAGTTCCCCACAAGTTCGTATACGGCGAAGGCAGCGCCTCGCGCGTCCTTGATTCTTCTCTCAACCCCTTAAAACCCTAATTTATTGTAATACATCATGGCGCTTCTACGGCGTTACGGCCTCTACACCGTCCTCGCCGCCGGGTTCCTCTACTTCTTCTATACTCTCAGTCTACCTTATGAGAGCCCCAACGCCGTGCCAGCAAACGGCAATCAGGACCAGCAACAGCAGGAGCAGCAAAAGACGCAAAATTACAAATCCTTCAATTGGGCAGACGTACCATTCAAAAACCGCATCGAATCCCTAACACCGCTTCCGACCGGTCAACCGAGCGCGCTCCCGAAGATACAGTTTCGATTTGCTGCTGAAGATGCCACGGCGAAGAATATACGCGAGACGAGGAGAGAGGAGGTTAGGAAGCAGTTCTTCAAGTGCTGGAGCAACTACCGAAAGTTTGGATGGATGCATGATGAGATACGACCTATAAGCGGAGAAGTGTCTGACCACTTTGGGGGCTGGGCCGCCACGCTGATTGATGCGCTCGACACCCTATTCATCATGGGGTTTCACGAGGAATTCGCATCGGCTATCAAAGACATTGAACGCATCGACTTTGGATACACAGACTTGGATAGGGTTAATGTTTTCGAAACCAACATCAGGCATCTGGGTGGCCTTTTGTCAGCCTATGAGCTGAGCGGAGACGAGCGGCTGTTGAACAAGGCGAAGGAAGCCGGCGAGATGCTATACCATGCCTTTGACACGCCCAACCACATGCCGATTACGCGCTGGCAGTTCCGTGCTGGAGGCGAAGGAAAGCCTCAGGTGGCGGATGAACAGGTTCTTCTCGCGGAGATTGGAAGCATGACTCTGGAGTTTACCCGTCTGTCCCAGTTGACCAAGGACCCGAAATGGTACGACGCAGCCAACAGGGTAATCAGGCTACTGGAAGAACAACAAGACAAGACGGCGCTACCGGGCATGTGGCCGATTGTAGTGAACGGCCGGAATGCCGACTTCACAGGCGACACCGGCTTCACGCTAGGGAGCATGGCCGACTCGACGTACGAGTATTTTGCGAAGCAATACGCGCTGCTCGGCGGCCAAGACGCCATCTACCGCAAGATGTACGAGAAGTCCATGGACACGGCGGCCAAACACGCTTTATTCCGACCGTCGACGCCCGAAAACTCCGACATGCTCATGTCCGGCTTCGTTCGCGCCGACGGCCAAAATACGCAACTGGATCCCGAGATGCAGCATCTAGCCTGCTACACGGGCGGCATGTTTGCTCTAGGCGGCCGACTCTTCCAAATCGAAGAGCACGTCAAGATTGGCCGCAAACTAGCAGATACATGTGTTTGGGCGTACAAGGCTTCTCCCGCAGGCATCATGCCGGAAGTATCGCATCTGCTCAAGTGCGAGAACACGACGACATGCGTCTGGGATGAGAAGGCTTGGCACGACGGCATCTTGTCGCGCACGTCGGACGCGGACAAGGAAAAAGATCCGTTGAAGAATATCGCCAATTTGCGTCTCCCCAGCGGCTTCACCTCGATCGACGATCGTCGCTATGTTCTTAGACCCGAAGCTATCGAGAGCGTCTTCATCATGCACCGTATCACGGGCGAGCAGCAATGGCAAGCCGCGGCGTGGGACATGTGGACTGCGATCCAACGGTCCACAGACACCGATATTGGTAATTCTGCTTTAATCGACGTGTCTGCTGATTCGCCGCCGAGGGAAGATAGTATGGAGGTAAGTTCTGTTTTCCTTTCCTCTTCTCCTAATTCATCACCATTCCCCTCTCCCCCCGTTTACATGTTTTCAGTCTGGGCTTTGGAAGATGCAGTGACTAACCATCCAAAAAACAAAACAGAGCTTCTGGATGGCTGAAACGCTAAAATACTTCTTCCTTACTTTCAGCGAACCAAAGGTCATGAGTCTAGATGATTGGGTGTTCAACACCGAGGCGCATCCGTTCAAGATTCCCAAACCGAGGACGAAACAAACGTAAACGGTCAAGGCTATGTATGACAGTACCTCACTACAGATGGCCAGCCATGCCATAAGATTTCCGTGTCAATGGATAATGGAACCCGTTTACCCGAGTAATAAACCTTATATCCTTGTCGTGTTCTCATCACCTCTCATCCTTGCTTCCTGTCGTCTCTCCAATCACCATCACCATCAACAATCTACTGCGTCCCGTAGTTCGGCCCCCCAATCCCCTTCTCACCGGGCTTATTCGCAGCCGCGTCCACGCCAACATTCGAGTTCCCGCTATCGGATGCTACGGGTGCTGAGCCGGGGACGGAGGCTTGTTTTGCGGCGGGCGCGTTGGAGGCGCCGAGGCCTTTGCCTGTGTGGGGGGTTGGTATTAGTGGGCTGATGTGAAGGGAAGTGGAGTGAAGGAGAAGATGAGGAAGGGAGTGTAATAGATAGAGAAGGGGCAGGGGAAAGGGAAGGAGAATACGCACTCTCAGCTTCCTGCTTGTTGAACTTGTCTGACGCGGCGTTGGATTGGCCTGGTGTCTTGGAGTGAGGCATCGTTGGTGAACGTGTAGGTTTCGTTTCGTTTCGTTTCGTTGGTGTATGTGATGGATATGTAGACGAAGATATCGCAGTAGTTCTTAGAAAATGTTCAATCGCAAACGTATTGTATATCTTGCCTGTGTTATTTACAAACGCGACTTTTTGTCTCTCTCCCTCTCTCTCTTCCACTAGTCCTGCGTCGTGTGTTGCTAGTACGGCCCTTGTGATGTCACTATATCATGATATCATGAAGATGCAGATTGCGCGAAAGCAGAAAAAGAAGGGACACCCCCCACCCCCCACTTTTACGTCGTTTGGCGCGAACGCGATCGCGACGATCTGGGAGAGGACGTATACTAAGAGCGTGGAAATCTTGGGGCGAAGGCGTAGGTAAGGGTTTGTGCTTTGCTTGGTAGATGATCTGTGTGACTAACTACGCTAGGCTGGTGTGCGGGTACCTACCTCCAGTTACTTCATGCACTTGTATGCGCGCCAGGGAATATGGTAACGTTCCCTCGCAAGCACACACACACACACATACACAGACGTTACTTCTTGTTGTTCTTACTAGGCATAAAACGGTTCAGGTTCTCCTCTAGAAAGCCGTTCTGGGCAAGCATCTCAAGCCACTTCTTGATCACGGGGCCCGAGTCGTAGCGCCGCTGTGCAGCTTTAACATCTTCTTCCGCCTCGCTCTGCATCTCCATCATAATGTTTGCGCCGGCGTCTTTGGCCTCGACGATAAGCTGTCTGCGACGCGCGAGTAGTTGGGGCGTATCTTCGCTGTCAATGGCTGCTTTGAGGGCGTCGGGCACGGGGTTGGCGGCGAGATGTTGTTCGAGACCGAGCATGCGGGGGCTAGGCGGCTGTTCGTCTGCGCTGACGAGGTGTTTCCAATCCTGCGATGTGGAGGCTGAAAGCTGGTCGAGGCGCGATTCTACGTGCGATAACGTGTTGATGGTTAGGCTGGCGCTTTTGCGGAGGGAGAGCAGAGGCGACTGGGTTAGTGCTATAACGCCGTAGTCGTCGTCGCCAGCTGCCATGAGCGCGGCGATCGTTCCAGAGACACATTCTAACCACGTTTCCCCGTGTTCTGGTCTAAAGGCACCGACGCATGTTGGCTGCTTGTCGAAGCCATCTAGTTTCCAGACTTCGTTGCCGACGGGGACGAAGGCGATGTAGTGGTGCGCATTCTCTTCTACGTTGTCTACGCTATCTTCGGTGGCTGCTGAAGTGGCGGAACCACGACGTGACTTTGTGCCCTTTTTGCTGGGTTTGGTTTCCTCCGTCGCTTGTGCTTTGAGGCGCGAGGCGCGCTTGACTTTGTAGTTGAGGTGCTTGTCACCTTCTAGGATGTCCATCTTCTTGGCGAAGGAGTTGTGGATCCTTTTGACAAAATCGAAGCTTGCAAACGCTTCGCCACGTTGATACGGCGGGAAGTCGTTGGTGAATTCTTTGAACTGATTCAGGTGATCGCCAATGCTAACATCGGTACTCTGGTTCATGAGTATGTTGACCATGGCAAGCGTCGCACAGCTGTTTTGTGCTGGTAGCTGATTGGCGAACCACACATTCTTGGGACATTCGCTGGCCTGGTCATCGTTGCCGAATTCGCGGTAGTGGAATAACAGGATGAAGCCATAGATTGGTTGGGGAACGTTTTCGCGGATGAAGTCTTGGTCCATGCTGAATACCTCACGTACTGTCACGTCTTGAACGCCCATTTCGCGGAGGATGACGGAGAAACATGCGGGCTCGCTTTCAATGTCGCAGAAACCTTGCCAGGTTTTCTTGTCAAAGGCGGTTGCTGGCATGTCAGGTGGACTTGGGAAAACTGGCTTGGTCGTGATGTCGTTTTTGGAGGCGCAGGGTGAGGATGAACCTTTGGACCTCTTGCTGCTGGGCTCGGATTCGGAGGATGGCTCAGGAGGACTTCTTTTTCTGGTATTTAACGGGGCTGCTCTGGAAGAACCAACCGAAGATGCAGTATCGTTTGCGCCTTGAAGTACAGGTGTGTCATTGCTGCTTTTGGTGATTTCAGAACCAGCAATGGAAGATGAGTTTGCTGGAGTATCGCTGGAAACAGTTTGGTCTTGGGTTTGACTTTGGACTTTCCCCGTGAGATCAGAGCCAGCTCTGAGTTCGGAATCCATCTGGAGTACCATGATGGTAAGTCGAGATAGCGAGAAATTTGGAGTGCTTCAGGTTTATTCAAGTGCATATGTGGACGTTCGGAGGTTGGAGGAAAGGAAAGTAGACGGGCATGGTGACGGGATGTGAGGTCTAAACAACACACATGAGCTATTGTGTGAGCCGAAAATAGATGAGAACTATCCTCCCAGTAAATGGTACAGGTGAAGCAGTACCATGAAAGCAAGCAAGGAAGATAGGTTGGTGTTGCTGGACTGACACGTGACGTCGAGCTCGGCGTTGTATCGCTCTGATTGGCCGGTCTGTCCATGACAGCCCGCATCATCCTTGTCGCGCCGTCGCGTAGGGTCTCAGTAAATGTTTTGTTTGATAGTTTCACGTCGACAAGAGAGTAATCAACACCCAACTACACGAACCCTATACGACCATCTATCCCCGCCGTCGCATCTCTCGGCTCATGAACACGATATAGAAAAGGCTCAATACCTGGTGCGATGAACGGCACACCGCAGGTTCGGAGAGGCGTGGGCGGCTTCCCATCAACACCACACAACAACGCGAACAGGTCCCCCGGCCTGCAAAGCCCAAATGGCGCTTCACCACGCCCGAACATCAAATCACCGCTCCCAGACCTACCCAAAGCCCCTCCACAATCGAGCTCAGGGCCGCTGATACCGTCGGACATCCTTGATCCCGCCCAGCAGCGCTTCTACGTCTTCGCACTCTACATCGCCCTATGGGCCTATCGGACATATGACTTCTACACGCTGGCGGTTGAGGACGATGAGTCATTATGGCTGTGTCTGAAATGGTGCTTCTTCGACGTGCTATTCATGTTCGGCATACCGCTACTGGAGATTCCATGGCTGGAATGGGGGAATGGCGCTGCCTTTCTACTATTTGTGCTGCACGCAGCCGTAGATGTCATGCTCATGTTCAGGATTGGGATACCTGTACAGGCTTGGCTTATGGGCCTGGTCGGTTTCTTGTGGGACAGCGAGTTGGCCATCAGCGAGCGCAGCGTCAAGCCTGGCGCGATTCTACACAACGCCTCCCTTATTCTCGGAAAGCAGATCGTCAACATCCTGCCCGAGGGATCCGCCATCTTGAATCCCGAAAGGCAGTCGTTCTGTCTCAGCTCGACCGTCTCCCAGCTAGAGATCCCCATCAGGATCAACCAGACCGAACCCTACGAGTTGGAAATACTGCGCATCGACATCGATACCAACCTGAACGAGACTATCACGGTTAAAAAGGGTGAGCTCAAGAGTATGTTAAAGAAGGCTAGGAAGGCGGTCAAGTCTGCCGATCCTGACGATCCGTTGACTCTGGCCTACACTGTTAAGAAACCTGGTATATATCTTCTGAAGAAGGTCACGGATCAGTCAAAGCTATTGGTGCGACCGCGCTCAACCAACGCGGTTGTGACGACCTGCCCACAAGCACGAGTCAAGCCGACCGGTAACAATCGCTGCCGCAGCGATTTGTCAAACGTTGCTCTGGAAGTCGAAGGCACACCGCCGCTAAACGTCAAGTACCGCCTGACAGTGAACGGGAAGCCTCGTGGTGGATCTCAGTTCCAGAACCTGCAGCCAGAAGATATCATTTCACCCCTGTCAAGGCACACGTCACAAGCGCTAGTCAAGAACGGGCGCGAAGACATCTCTTGGGCTCGTTCGCACAAGGTCATGGTACCACTGAATGAGACGCTCACCAACAGTGGTTCATGGGAGTATGAGATTGAGGAAGTACAGGATGGTCTGGGCAACTTCGTCAGTTACGTAAACGTCGATGACGAGGAACGTCCGAGACCCAAGGTTGCCGGGATTCGCCAAATGTTTGAAGTTCACGAGCGCCCTACCGCCTTTCTCAAGGGATGTAGCCCGCAGAACCCTCTCCGCGTACCAAAGGGCAATGCAGCTCGGCTGCCGGTTCACTACGCATCCACTGGCAAGAATGCGATCGACTCTGCACACACTATCGAGTATCTCTTTACACCCCAGGAAAACATCATCGCAGACGGTTATCATAGTCCCGATGCTGCGCTCCAGAAGCAGGTCATGCGAAAGGGAGAGCAGCCGACCATTTCCGCTGCAGGTCTTTACACCATCAAGTCTGTATCGAGCGAGTTTTGCGACGGCGAAGTTTTCGAGCCCACCTCGTGTCTACTCCAGAACCCGCCCGAGCCTGATATGACGCTAGACAGCGAAGACATCATCGACAAGTGTGCCGGAAACCCTATTGGTCTCCGCGTTGGACTCGATTTCGTGGGAAGCCCGCCTTTCACATTGATTTACTACGAAAAGAAAGACAACGGCAGAGAGGTCAAAAAGACACCACTGCAAATTGCTAGTCTTCGCAGCACAATCGACCTCACACCGCAAGATGCTGGTCATTACGAGTACACATTCAAGTACATCAGTGACTCTGTTTACACCGAAAGGACGCTCAACAACATCAAGCTTCAGCAAGACGTGAAACCATCAGCACAGGCACACTTCATCGAAAGCAGGAGGCCCAAGCAAGCTTGTATCGATGACGCAGTGGAGTTTGACGTTGGCTTCGTTGGCGAGGCACCCTGGAAACTGGAATACGAGATTGTTCACAACGGCAAACGTACAAGGCGTTCGATTGAAACTGAAGACGCACATTACACCATCCGAACCGACAAGCTCAGCAGTGGAGGAGAGTACGTTGTGGCTTTGACGAGCGTTACCGACAAGGCCAAATGCAAAGAAGTCCTCAAGGAAGAAGCCAGGGTCAACGTGCGCCACGAACGACCCAAGGCTTACTTCGGCCATATCGAAGGCAAACAATCGGTACTGGCACTCGAGAGCCGACAGATCGGACTGCCTCTTCGCTTTACCGGAAATGGTCCTTGGACACTCAAGTACGAGAATCTCAAGACCAAGGAAGTCAAGAGAGAGTCTTTCCAGAATCCCAACTCGTGGCTCGACGTCAAGACCGACGGTACTTACCAACTACTTTCAGTCAAGGACTCAATCTGTCCCGGTCTGGTCGACGAAAAGGCCGACCAGTTCGATGTCTCCTGGGTGGCCCGTCCCATGCTTACTGTTCCTGAGAAGAGCGCTGTTCTCGACGGAAGCAAGTACATCAAGGAGGCTGTATGTGAAGGCGATGAGGATGCATTCGATGTCTCCTTGACTGGTGAGTGCTTTAGCCTACCCATAATTCTGATGATATTAACCCATATTCTAGGAAACCCTCCCTTTGACATTTCTTATCGCCAGGAGTACAAGGACAAGAAGGGCAAGACAGCTTCTGTCAGCGAAAAGGACCTTCACACTGCTGGTGGCTTCGCTTCAGTACGGTCAGAAACCTCCAAGGCCGGCACTTACGAGTATACTTTCTTGAAACTCGCCGACTCTCGTTACGACCACTCGAAGAAGCATTTCTCGCCTGTTACCATCCAGCAAACGGTCTTCTCACGCCCTGGCGCACGCTTCGACAAACCCGGCAAGACGTACAGCTACTGCTCGCGAGAGTCTGAGGGAGAGGAAGTCATCCCCATCACTTTGGAGGGTGTCGCACCCTTCTATCTCGAAGTCGAGATCAAGCACCAAGGTACACCCAAGCCGGAGATTAGCGTCCACAAGAACATCCCTACGAACAAGTACGATCTCAAGATTGAGCACCGCAAGATGCATCTCGGCCACTCTTCCATCTCCATCCGCAAGGTACGCGACTCGCGCGGATGTACCCTCCGACCTCCACCGGGCGGCCCCCGCGTCCAAATCAGCGTGCACGACGCGCCCACAGCCACACCTCTCGAAGACCGCCAAGATTTCTGTGTCGGCGAGCGTCTCTCCTTCGCCCTCGGCGGCCAATCCCCCTTTACCGTCTACTACACCTTCGAGTCCCAAGAGCGCAAAGCCTCCAACCCCGGCACCACCTTCCGGCGCCTCGCCGAGCTGCCAGGTACCTTTACCATCACTGGCCTCCGCGACTCAGCCTCGGAATGCCGTGCCAGCCTCGAACTCACAAAGACGATCCACCCCATCCCCTCTGTCCGCCTCTCTGGCGGCCAGGTCTCCGAAGTCGACATCCACGAGGGCGGCGGCACTGATCTGGAATTCCAGTTCTGGGGCACCCCGCCTTTTGAATTCACGTATACCCGCAGCACAAATGCGAATAAAAGTCGCAAGAGTAAGGTGCTTGAGATTAGGACTGAGGTTAGTCATGACATGACGATGAGTATCCCCGTGCAGGAGGAGGGGACGTATGAGGTTGTTTCTATCAAGGATCGGTGGTGTAGCTTTGCGAGGCCGGGCGAGGGTGTGGATGGCAAGGGTGCGGGGCAGAAGATGTTGGCGTATTGAGATGGTTGGTTGGTGCGGATGGAGGAGGTTGTGCTGGTGGTATGAATTGCATTTACTGGCGTTTGAACTTTTATGCGGGAAGCGCTTTCTTTGGTCGGTTGGTTAACGGTGAATGGACATCGTTCCATCTGGGATTTTGAGTATGGGGAGAGAGCATGTAATACCAAGAACGAAATTGTGTAAACAGATCGAGCCCAAGATGATACGTCCTTTGTATGTGAACAAGCATTTAAGTGTATGGTATCGGCATTCCCATCCCCTCATCTTCCATGCATGCATCCATTCATCAACCAATCTACATCGCAGTCTAATCCGTCTATCTACTAACCAGCTTTATGCCCCCCCCCCCCCCCACTCGCCGTCTGCTGTCTCAGAAAAGCCTCGACATCCTTCTTATCAGTAGCATCAATCAGGCGATCCATTTCCTTCTCCTCAGGACTCTTGACTCTAACCGACTCCTCACTCTTCTCTTCCTCCTTCCCACCACCACCACCGCCGATGACACCGGCAACGGCTCCAGCAGCGGACGCGGCCGTGGAGCTAACTACGGCTGAGGCTGCTGCGGCGGCGGATTTAGCTTGGTCTAGGTAGCCGGGGGCAGGCGGGTGCGGGGGGTCGGGGAGCGGTACCTCTTTGGGCGCTTGGCCGATTGTGTTTGTTTCAACGGCGACGGTTTTGTCGCCGTGGCCGTGGTCGACGATGGCGGCGTTGGGCGTGCCGTCTGCGAGTTGGCCCGAGGCATGGGTGTGGGATTGTTGCTCGTAGCGGGCTTCCGAGGTGCCTGAGCGGATGGGCAGCGTGGTTGTGATGGGGGCGGCGGTTGTCGAGGGGCGCGACTCGCTGTCTGAGGGGGGGGTGTCGAGTTCGGGCTCGTTAGTGTCCGGGGGGTGGGTCGCTGTGCCGACCGTTGTGAGGGGATCTGCGATCTGGGTTGCCGCGGGTGTAGGTGGTATTACGTCGCCTTGCTTGTAGCCTACGGGCTGGGGGATGGTGAAGATGAGCTTTCGTCGGGGTGTGCCGTTTTCGCTGCCAACGCCCCAGGCTTGCATCTCGCCGTCTTTGCCTTCTTCCCATTTCAGCGGCCCGATTGGGAACGTCTTGCGGCCATGTTCTATGTTGGGGTTTTCCCACTTCACCTGCGCGTCGATGGTCGGTTCGAGGTTGGGCAACTGCCCCCACTCAAAGTCGAGACCGCCGCCGTATTTCTTGGGAATGTTCTCGTGGTCGATGTATTCGGATAGTGTCGAGTAGACGTTCTGTGGGGAGAGGATGAAGATTTTGGATACCGTGATGGGGTCAAACCATCGCTTGACCCAGCCCCAGACAGTCGGGAAAAAGCCAGGCGCGCCGACAATCTATGAGATGTTAACACTCTGGATTAGTTTCAATGGGTAGGTTTGACATACGAATATCCTGTCGAGCGTCTCCGGGTAATGCGCCGTAGCTAGGACTGAAGCATCCTGCATGTGCCCCTTTAGATTCCAAAACTGCTTCAACCCAACATTACTGATATCCACAATGTTGTTGCTCTGTGAGATGGGCGTCTCGGGATGCGCGCGAGGCACCATGGAGCATAATGGCGTGTAGAATCTTGTGAGCGACTCATAGAGGGCGAAGAGGCGCAGGTTCTTGGTTGCGACGTTGGGGATGGTAGTCTTTGACTTTGCGAGTTGCTTCTCGTATGCGGAAATGTTCTTCGAGTTGAGCGGCGCGACTTCGAAGAGGAAGAGCGGAATGCCGCGCTTGTCTCGTCGGCCGAGCCATTGAGGATACTAGGTGAGGCTGTCAGACAAGATGACAGCGCGTGCTTGTGGGGCTCTGTACCAAACGACGCGTTTGCTCGTATTCTTCGACTTCGATGGTATTGAAGATTTCGCTCAACTTGTTCTCCTTTCGCCAATCTTCGGTATCTTTGAACTGCTTGAACGCCTCTTGGGGTATAAAACGACGCGCGCGCAAGTAGCGCCTGTAGCCAGTCAGCGCCCCACTAAAGTCGCAAGAAATCCAGAGTTTTGCGCGTACAGCATCGTCTCATCGTCATGGCTCGCTTGCTGTGCCCCGGCTTCAGGCGTATAGTAGCCAGCCTCCTGGCTGATCCTCTTGAACTCGGCAAGCTGGGCCTGCTGATTCTCCGAAAGATGTGAAAGATGCCCCGCGGGAAATTGCATCGACTCGACTCTGGTTAGGTCGGCCATGGTGGAGTATGATATATCAAGTCAAGATTATGGAAATATAATGCCCAGAGGAAGGAGGGGAAGAGTGGTAAGACAAAATGGTAGGTTCTAGGGCGTCATGTTGTTTATGGGATGCGGCGGTGCGGCAGAAGCAGTGACATCAATTGTGGCTGCAGATCGGTCGGCGGGCCTCGCGGAAAGCGAGAAACGGCACCGGTTGCACGCGATCCGGACTAACCGTGGACTACTATGTGCCCTTTCTGCCTGTTCGTGAACTTGTCTGACAGCAGTGCTTGAGTCGTGTCTGCTGCATTGTTCGCAAGACGTCCAGAGTCGTCTTCTCGGCGTCGAGCTTCATTTCCGCTGTGAGCCGGAAGCTTTTTCAGGCAAGTCGGCTGATGCTGCTGCTGACTGAACTTTTACCTGTCAGCATGCGAGAAAAATAATTTGTACATGTAAATCCTGGTTTCTCTATTAGGATGAGTTTAGCAGTATTTTTGGTAGCGAGAATGCCCGACATAATACGTCCGTAAAGACCGACGCATCGCCGTCTCTGCGTCGATGACTGTGGTATCTCTTGGCAGACGATGAGGAATGGCGCAATGTCGTTTCCGCCAGAGCGGGATCGTACACGTTGATACGCAATACGTCGAGATGTGGAATCTAGAGGTGCAGTATCGCGGTCTAGCTGCCGAGGCTAGTTGATAAGCGAGCGATGCGCTCATCACCGCCCCCGGCCCGTGTGCCAACATTGACGCAATCCTGGCGCGAAGAGTGAATCACGGTTCGCCATTGTCACGTCGGAGCCCGCCATTCCCTCACACTTTGGCTAGATTGTGTCTCCACGTCCCCACACTCGTCCAAGAACGTAGCCTTAACTTACCTTGCGAAGTTTGTGCCCAGCATTATGCCCACCATGGAGCGCCCCTCTTTCACAGACCTGCCGACCGAGATCCTCGAGGCCATCTTCCTGAATCTCGACCCTCACTCCCTCGTATCCGTATCGCAAACGAACAAACTTATCAAGCGACTCACGACCGATGCGCCCATAGTGTGGCGACACCTCTGCAAGACGCAATTCAAAACATGGGATGCTCGCCACAACATCGCCGCTAAGTTTGCAGGGCCACTATCCGATGTAAACTGGCGCGCGCTATACATGGCGAAGCACCTGATTAATCGCCGCACGAAGGACCTGTTGAATCACATCGTGTCGACGCAGCAGGGGCGTATACGGTGTATCAACGACATTGCGGATTTTGGATATGACGCGAAAGAGATACTGCTGAGGGAATGCGCATGTCCTGATGACGCCGAGGACGTGCTGGCGAGAAGATACTATGCGAATGCAGTGCTAGAGCGCATACATCGCGAAGTGGCGATCAAGGTGTGGATGAGCCTGCAAGATGGCAAAGATGTACCGATTGAGCGAGCACTGGGCGCGTACGATGTGTTTGCCCGGGTTGGGGAAGAGGTGGACGTCGATGTGGTCGCTGATGATATCGGCGAACTCGCCAATGGCTTGCTACACGAGTATCCTGCTTTCCGAAACTGGAGTCCGCGTATCAAGGCTTCGACCCTGGCTTCATACCTTCGCGAACGCGGTTTCAATGGTGTCGCGGATACTTCATACCGTGCGCTGAGAAACTCGTTCATCGGCCTAGTTCTGCGCTCAGCAGCCCACGAATCGCTTCCGCTCATCTCAGTAGCCATATACTGCGCTGTCGCGCGACGAGTTGGCCTAGATGCACGCCCCTGTGGCTTCCTCTTCCACGTCTACGCCATCGTATACGCTCCCAGAAGCCACAATCTGAACGGGGAATACAAGCCCACCAGCTCCACCCAGCTGGATTACATGTACTTGGACCCCTTCCACTCTACGTCCGAAGTACGACAAGGCGAACTCCAGCGCAAACTACGCGATCTGGGCGTACCAACCAGCGAGCACGCGAGTTTCCTCTCCCACACCAACACCAGAGAAATGGTCCTCCGCACAGCCCGCAACATCATGAACTCAGTCCAAACGATCCGCGACAACCAGGCAACTATACGCAGCATCCGAGCAGAATGGATGAACGACAGTCCCGACATGGACAACGCCTTTTACGCAACAATATGGTGCATGCTCCTCCTCAGCACAAACGACGACCCCTCAACCCCCGCTTCCAACGCCGGCCACAACACCATCCGCCGTCGCCAGTACCTGCCCTACCTCCTCGAGCACTTCCAGATGCACTACCCCTGGGACGTCACCCTGCTATCGCGCTACGTCATCCCCATGTTCTACAACCAGCCCGAGGGCCACCGCCTCCTGCAGTTTGTCCAAAGCATGCACCAGGTCGATTCCATGCGCAAACCCGTCATCACTCGCTCTCCGCGCACCCGCAACGTCGTTTTCAAAGTCGGTCAGTTGTTCCAGCATAAGCGATATGGCTACGAGGGCGTCATCACGGGTTGGGATGTCGTCTGTGATGCGAATGAGAATTGGATTCAGAATATGCGGGTGGATGCTTTGCCGAATGGGCGGAATCAGGCTTTTTATCATGTTCTGTAAGCTTTTTTTCCATTCTCGTCCTTCCAAGATGTTGGGGTTTCTTTTTTCGTGGGTACATTGCTGACTTTTTGGTATAGTGTCTGCGATAAGTCAGTCCGCTACGTCGCTGCTGAGAACATCCAGCCCGTCGCCGAAGATGCATATCCCTCAGAAGCTTTACTACGACTTGCTGGGCGCCACTTCAAGCGCTGGGATGACGCGCAGCGTTGTTTTGTGAGCAATATCCGCGATGAGTACCCTGAAGATTAGATGGTTTTGAATCCGCTTTTTTTGGTTATACCGAGGGCTTGCCTCTGTAAGCTGGGATTTACGATCTGGAAAGGCCGATAGCGGTCACTGTTCTCTTGCCTGTACAAAAGTCTTATTTACATTACTTTTAATACATGTCTATCTCTACTCGTCACGATCTCTTCCCGCTGGGTGACCAATGTCTTGCGTCTGGTGAAATGGGCGCGACGTTCCAAAGTGGAGCAGATCCACTATGGGGCCAGTACTGCTATTTCAGGCTGGTCATCTCAAATGGTTCATCACGCTACGACAGGGCCATGGCCCAAAATCTCCCCAAAGTCCACGTGGCGAGACCTTGCCTTCCTTTGAGGACTGGTTTCGATCATCAATATTCATGCGATAAATTGTGTGGGGAGACTGCGATGCATCTTTGCATCACCGTCTGTTCTTTCTTGACAAGTTCTGCAACGTGATATCCATCTCCTAAACTATGTAGTGCTATCAAACCAATCACGGGAGCTCCCACGCTCTTTGTTTCATAATATCAGGAGATAACCCGGTGTACAGACCATTCATGACAAGTAATGCTAATAGACATGTACTATAGCTAGCAGTAGTGTCACTTTGTAGCTCAGTCGTACGCAGTGTCCTTGGCATCTCGCTTGAGTTCGTTATTATTGCGAGACGGTTAGACGCATATTTGCAGTGTCGTTGTTCGACTCCTTGGAGGAGAAAGACAGTGTCCATTTCGGAAAGGTTCTGGTCCTGCGTAATTGTTCCCGACACGATAGGGCTCACTGTGGAAGTGGGCGTTATAGGTTGATCATCGGATGTTGTGCAGCCCTGAGCTTTTGCCGCAGTCACCAAAAGATTTATTAGTGGCATCCACAAACGGAAAACTGCATAGTCTGTATTGGTCCTGGTATGGCACCAGTTTCCTAGTGCTCGTAAAACAATACTCGGTATGAAGACTTCGGCTGTGATTCCTCCCTTGTTTTTGCTTTGCCAAGTTACGGTTGGAATCAGAGGTACGAGGTAGCAAAACTCTGTAGAACAGCGTTGCTCCTGATATGTCCAGGCGCGCGTAAAATACGTATCCTTGGTTACTGATTCGAAGACGTTGTGGAGTCGCCAAAGGAATTACCGATTTTGGCCAAGGTAATTACCCAATTTGTTCTCTCTAATGGAAACAAAATCTGTCAAAAGGTTCGCCTCGGCCAACTCCAGGAGACAAGACATAACGATGGCAGTGCATGAAGATTGTTTGTAGATAGTATGCATGTTTGTAACATGCTCGCCGCGATCGACTGTATCATCTCGATCGATGCATTCTTGGTCTATCCAAAGGCGCCCAGTCTTGGTTTTCTGAATACCAAACTGGAGTGCGCGATGAAGGACCGACGGCGGGCAATACTGAGCATGTGATTCGGTGTTGCTGGTCCATATCTTGTACTTTGGGACACTCAGCATGGCCTCCAGACCTTCGGGCTGCTCCCAGGTGTAGGATACAGCCACGTAGCGGCAGGTAGGGTCATTGGGATTGTGCTCCGATCGCCTTGTGAGGCGCAGATGAATCACATCTTCTGGTGATTCAGGTTGAGGTTCGAGGACGGTGAGAAACCGAAGCGGTATAAGCGAATCCGACCTCGTCTGGCCATACTTTATGATGATGTCTTGCACCGTGTTCTCAAGAGCATTGAAGCTGGGATATAGTTCGCTGAACGTCTTGTCTGTGTCGAGCTTCATGGTAGCTTGGTTTTCATTTTGATCGAGCCGGATGCGATGAGAAGGTCCACTGAGGTATTAGGATAGGGAAATCACGTGAAAATGAATTTGTCTACCAGGTAGTTGGTATTATAACGAGCAAAACAGGCTCTAGGCATTCTTGCCTTGTGGCTGTGCTGCAACACAGACAGCAACCGAGACGAGCACTATTGGGCAACCACAGCGTCAGCTGCAGCCTTACATGGTCTTCGAGGCTGTGCGGTAAAACCTGTCGATCAGAATGGACCTGTTTTCGCCACAAGTCGCGAAAGTAATGTTAGAATCAGAGTGTCAGAGCTACAAGGAGAAGTGCGCACCGACACCCCACCAAAACAAGCACAAGCCCCCCAAACACCATAGGGAACGAGCAAGACACCACACAACTCAGACTACAAAACGCAGGTCCAATAACTCTGCACAACAGCACCAGCTTCTCTCTCAGCTCTAACCCCTCGTGCACACCCCGCAGATCCCCAAGTGACACACACCACCACCATCTCGGCACTCCAAACCCTCAGCCTCAGCCGCAGCACCCCAGGCACCCGCCTCGCAAAAGCGCAAGTACGAACCAACATTCCTTCTTACCGTCTCACGACGCGCAGGTTCCGCAAAGAACCAAAAACGCTCAGTAGTATCACAGAAAAAAAAGCGCAATGTAGCACGGAAGCAGAACACCACGCACCGGCTGAAGCGTGCCACAACAGCAGCAAGCAGCAGCAAGCATGCATGCATGAACCGTGCGTCCACGCTGTTCAGCCCAGAGCTCACTAGCTCCGTCATACCCAGACTCTGTAATCCCCGGCGCGTAGTAGCGCGTTAAGCTACTGACGTTGGAAGTAAGAAACGGTGAAAGTATGCATACATGTGTGTGATGTGTAAGTGGGTGGGTGTTGTGATTGTTGGTACCGAAGGTGAAGACGAGTCTCTGTAAGGGTCTGGGCTAGCGTGTATAGTGATAGACTGGGTACGCGACGAGGCTAGAAGCATGCATGTTTTTACTTGGTATTTGGGTAGCGTGGAGTGTGACTGCGGGGAGGGCTAGCTAGCATTTTAGGGTTTCAGCTTTGGCGGCGGTGGTGGTGGTGCGATTGGGTTTCGTGTAGCGCGCGTGATGCGGCAGACAAGGTGCATACCTATGCGTGGTATGGGGTAAAAGTTTCCAGGGAATTTGGGGTCCGGGAGTGGGAGCGAGTGGGAGCGCGCCGAAGAGTGGGAGGGTGTGTACTAGGAGCGGGAAAAGAGGGATCTGAGGAGAGACGACTACTTTCTTTTTCTGGCCATGAGAAAGAAAAAGACAGTGTCGAAGTTTGAGTGGAAACTACAAATTTGGTGTAGTTGTTTAGAGGGAGCAGTATGGGATGAAAGTCACGATGATATGACAGAACCGGCATGTGTATGAAAGAGACCAGTAATAACTGACTCTGGGTATATATTCCACTAGAAAAGCTACCACATCACCATCGCAATCAATGGGATAAGTGAGTGTTGTAACTTCCAAACATTACAAGACGTCCACCAACATCATCATTCCACATGAACCCATGCCACATAATATGCACTTGTTGCCTACGGTCGTCAAAACGACGAGCTTAGACAGCAGAGGTCTCGTGCTTGGCAGTGACGCTCTCCAGAGGAATCTCAATGTGCTTCTCAGCGAGGTTCATCTCGCCAGCGAAAGTGCTATGGGGCTTCCACTTGCGAGAAGTGCGAGGAGTGCTCTCCTCCAACATCTTGTCAACCTGCTCGAGAGTAAGACCCTTGGTCTCGGGAACGAAGAAGTAGGCGAAGAAGACTACTCATGTGTTAGCAGATGTTGCATTGAAAGAAGCGAGTGTTGTAGAAACTTACAGGAGATGCAGCAAAGCGAACCCCATAGGAAGAAAACGTTTGAACCAAGACGAGCTGAGTCGTCACGGTCGGCGACAAGGTACGGTGTGATGATACCAATGATGCAGTTCCAGAACCAGTTGCTGGCAGTAGAGAGACCAACACCGCGAGATCGGATGGTAAGAGGGAAAATCTCTCCAATGACGATCCATGCGCATGGACCCCAGGTAGTAGCGAACACGGAGATATTCAAGCAGATGAAGGCAATCATGGCGCGAGTGGCATCGGGGTTGGCAGGGTGGTCGGCAGTGTTCTTGCCAGCCGTTGCGCCGATTGCGCCAACGATGAACTGCATGATGACCATACCAGCGGCACCGAAAACGAGGAGTGGGCGACGTCCAATCTTCTCGACCATGACGAATGAGGCCGGGGTGGAGAGCACGTTGACGAGAGTGGTGACGAGAGAGATCAGGAAGGGGTCCTTGATGGAACCGAGCTGCTGGAAGAAAACGGGTCCGAAGTAGAAGATGAAGTTGATACCAGTCAGCTGTTGCATGGCTTGCATGAAGATACCGAGAGTGGTACGGCGAGCGTTGGAAGATGGCTTGCTAAGTTTGCCCTCGAAGCAGGCCATCCAGGAGCCAAGGTAGCTGGTCTGGGGAACAACGGACATTTCGTATTCGTGGTTGGCAATGATCTCAGCGAGCTCATCCTGGATGTATTCCGAGTCGATTGGCTGGCCACGGACACGACCAAGGCAAGAGGCAGCCTTGTCAAGTTTTCCCTTCTTGACCCAGTAGCGGGGAGATTCAGGCAGGAGAGCGAGACCGACGGCAAGGATGATGGCCCACAGGAATTGGACGGCGATCGGGATACGGTAGGAGCCAGTGTCGCGGCGGTTCTGGGTAGCATAAACGACGCAGTTGGCGAGCAAGATACCGATAGTGATGCAGAATTGGTAACCTGCAAGAGTCAATCCATGTTCCACTGCAAGAAGTTTCGATTAGTACTCACCGGCAACAATGGCACCGCGAACCTTCTTGGGGGCAATCTCGGACATGTACAAGATGACGATGGAGGAGATGAAACCAACACCGAGACCAGCAATGAGACGACCAGCGACCATCACACCAAGACCGGTAGAGGCAGTCTCAAGAATGCCACCAACGACGAAGATGGCGCATCCGAGAATGATAGTGATACGGCGTCCAATAAAGTCGGCGATGTCACCAGCTGCAATGGCACCGAAGAAAGTACTAGAGGTTGTCAGTATTGACGAGCTTTACTATCGTGAGTGATCAACATACCCAGCAGACAGGATAGAAGTGACGAGAGATTGTTGCCATGGTGCGACGACGAAAGTGGCCTTTCGGTAGTCCACAATCTGTTGGTCCTGGGGGTCGAGGCCGGGGAAGAGAACGTCAGGGTATTCTGCTCCAGTGTATTGCTTGATGAAGTAGTCCATGTTCAGGACACCTCCCATCCAACCCGTATCATATCCGAAGAAGATACCACCGAAAGCTGCAAAAGCAACAATCAGATAGGCTCGGACGGTAACGGGAGCTTCGATACGGTCGACATTAGTCGTGCCCGTAACGGGGACAACTCCACCACCTGGCATGGTTGTGGTTGTTGTGCGTGCAGAACTTGAAAGAGTAACGAGTTTGATAAGGCTCTTCGCACAAGAAGAGGATTCCCGCACAATGCTGAAGACAGGAGATGCTAGGGATGTCCGATCAGCGGTGGGATCCTCAAGCTTTTAATATCGCACCCAAGCAGCCGTGATACTGCAGCACGGTGCGCGTGTGGCTTTCTACGGTAACATTGCACATTATCGCACTAGACCTACCCTGGCTTCTACTCCGCATCTTACCATTCTGGAAGGATTACTACCATTCTCTATGGGCCGTTCGCGCCACTGCACTCTTAGTGATGAGCGTGTCTGCATGTACGGCTGGCACGCGGCTGAGTCGACCTGTCATCTAAGCCGGTTCTCAATATCGTAGCTTCTACGCGTCAAACTCTGTAAGCAGTCCTGTGGATACTACCCATCTGTTGCAGATGGCCGGATATGTGGCTCAATCAGGCAGTACAACAGTTGGCCCGGGATACGAAGCGCCTGGGGGAGGCGTCGAAAGCTGGGGCGCCAAGCTCACCCAAGCTACCAAGGGGGTCTTTCTTAGCGGGCGAGACCTGCAGACTTCTTCCTACAAGATCCTTGTAGAGAAGCAAGGCTGTCATGTGTATGGCGAATGAGCGAGATGCCACGGTTGTATGACTGGCGCTAATTGACGCCTCTCCAGCCAAGATGTCTTGTTGCGCCTTCGGTTTACGGACGTGTCTGGTTGCCGATGCATCACGCTGACCGTCATGGACGACACGATCAACACCTGACCGTGAAGATGAAATTAGCTTTGTTCTGGTGATGGTCATTGTTTGTTGGTACATCAACGCCACTTCGCGACGGCGGCTGGTTGTGCGTTTACTCTTTGTCAAGCAGACAGCCATCTTGGGGGGCTAGCTAACCCGACTCCGGAGTCATTGTGGTCATCCCAGCCGGCCGTTGTGCATCATGCTGGTGTCGGGCCTTAAAGGCCCTCCCTCGCGGTGGGTCAAACATATCTTCAAGCATATATGCCTGCGCGGAACGATTGGTTCGCCTCGGGAGGGTCGTGGTAGCGGGATAGATGTCGCCAATAGAGACGGCGGTCCCGAAAGGTGGTGTGCCTCGTACGCAGCACATGCCTGTCTTACCGCTCATGGGTCGAGTCCCGCAACCCCAAGACTAGCTGAATGGAACGGAGTAGCTACGCTGTTGCTCTTCTCCGACCAACGAGTTGTGTGGTGACAAGCACTGGTGGCGCCTTTGGATTATTGTCACCATTCCCTTTTGCTAGCCACAGCCGTGCGGCGCATCCGGAGAACCTTGCTCTCAGGCAAGCAGTCACAACCGGAGCGACAACGAGCGAATAAGCAAAACGGGCTGGCCACTCTCTCACATGCGTGTCACCGGATTTCCTCGCTAATTAGCTTTCGGGTGGCACCCTGCTTCCAAGGCATCCCGCAAAGCAACACTACTTTGCGACGCCTCGTGACAGTCGTCCAACGGGGAGGAGATCGTGCTGCAAGCCACTAGTGTCAGGGCTTCCCACTGTATTTGCCGTGCGTGATCCCGCGGACAGCATCGACTTTGGGCTTGGGCGAATCCGACTGGACATGGGTCAGCAAGGGTAAAGCGAGATGCCAACGGTAATGTCTTGGTTTTCTCGACGACGGCGCGCTGGGCCGGCCAGACGCGCATAGCGTGTCAGGGTCTCAAAGTGCGGTTGGAAGCCCATACGCGTACTGCACGTGGTTTTGGTGTAGGCAGAAGGTAGGCCTTGCAGCCATGGTGCTACGCCGACTTTCCTTGACATGTGGTCTCCCGCGGTGGGCGTCTTTGGGCAAGCGTTCTTTCTCCACGGGGCTCCAGTCAAACGTCTGGACAAGGTCGTGCGCGAAGCGTCTCCTAGCGTCCAGTCAAGATGCGCTAGTGTGGCGTTCCTGTAGGCGCTGATTCACGCTCCGCGGGCGTATCCTTCCAAGGTCAATAGGATTATCGAGACCCACTGCGACTCGGAACGAGATTGGCAAAAGCTTCGCGAATCACCAGAGCCGCAAAACGTAGGAATATGTTGGTCAATGCTGCGGAGAGGCACTGCAGATGCGCTCAGTGAGCGTCGCGTACACTACGCCCCGGTTAATGAGTGGGTTATGCGGGGTGCGAGATGCACGAAGAAATACAGAAAGTACAGAAAGCGCCTCCAGCGACTCGGCCCGACATGTGTGCCAAGCTCTGTAATCACGATCATTCTAGTATCAGTCTCAAATTTGAGCGCTCCGCTGCAGCTCAACATTTGCGACGATGTCCAAGATGGGGAGAGGGGCAGAGTCTCGAACAAGGTCCAGTTATTTGCTCTCCACCTCGGGACCCCACAAACAGATGTCCATCGTACCAAAGATGTTCAGGGTCAGTGGACCGCCCTACTTGACTCGAAGCGATAAGGTTCCTTGTTGTCGCTGATTCAGCGTTCTCGACCACGTGAGGTGTACAACGATGTCACGTCCACATCAACCACGGCTGCGGTGTTCGGCAATCCTGGATACCGGATGCGCTATCTTTGCGCCGGGTTGGTCATCGCTTGAAATCCTTCCTGCCAATTCGGCAAGACAAGTACCGAGAGTAGTTGTACCACCCTTGTTGCTGCCCTGTCGTGTCCAAGGCACAAGATCTTGGTATAAGTCGATTGAACCTAGCTCGCGATGAGCCCCACGTCGGCAGATCAACTTTGTTGTTGTGTTACCGAAGAACCTCCGAGGCAGGCCGCCCTCGTATCCGTAACGATGTAGATTTTCCCTCGGGTCTTCTTTTCCTACCGTTCTACGCTCGAGAACGCAAATGCTGGAATGACTTTTCAAGCGACCCCCTATCAAACAAATCCTGATTCTTCCATCGGACTTCACCATAAGAATAGAAAGCAATGGTTCAAGTAAGCATGAGTCACAATCTCAACGACATGAGCTTTTTCGCACATAATCTAGTGGCGGAGAATCACAACAGCCGTGGCGTAGGAGAAATATAATCATGACGAAAAGAGATAGTACAAAGGAAGCGCCGGGAAAATAGGTGATAGAGATTGAGGTGAGGTGAGAAGGAACTCGCGGTCGTCTGCGACACTGGCAGGCACGACCCCTCGACTCTTTCCAAAGTATGCGACCCCATTAAGGAAAGCATAATTGAGATGCAACTGCGAAAATCACGACCAGGATCTTCTCACCATGTCCTTGGGTTTACCCTCGCCAGACCTTACTGGGTGAGTTGAGTACCTAGGTAACCCGGCCCTCTTTCAACAACTGATCCCATGAGTAAACGGCGTGGAGTAACCATAAATTTATCTCTCGGATGCACTCATAGAGCACCGCCTGCAGCATCTCTTTCAAAAAAATGGCCTTCATGCGACGCATTTCTGAGGTCGTAATGCCAGTGTCAAGTTGGCAAGGTATTATAGGTCTGATGAGCTTACGATCACTTTACCAAATGACACAGTAAACCCATTCATACGAAGCAGCCTTGCATCGAAGCCTTCCGAAATTTACTTGGACATCATTTCATTAACCGAAGGCTCACTTCACCGAAATCTTAGCTCACTGTGGCGGCTCCGCTCCCGAGCTCATGGCTCTGCGCTATCGACATTACATCCCAGAATGCGATTCATCTATAACATACTGCCTTCCATCTTAACTAACCTCTAAGAGGTGATCGTATGATTGACGTCACATCTCGAGTTTGTACTATCCAAACTTCGACGCTCTGGAATACCGTCGCGTTCAATCTCTGCACTGCCACAAGACGTGCATCATATACCGATAAATAGGAAGATAAAGTATAAGAAAGCACTGCTAGCACTTACATCACTGTAGTCCGCATTCAAACGCCGCAATTCCATCCCATATCGCTCGTCAGCATAATCCAACAACACGTTTACAAAAGCAAGAGCTAAGATACTACTGATGCAATAGCCAATCACGATCATAACAAGTCCAAAGTTAAGAAATCATGAGAAAACTCAGTGGTGCCCAGGCGCTTGTACACCAATTCGCCTTGGTCACTCAACATCTTCGCCCATCCTACGCGTGCCAGACGGAACGGTAAGACGCTGCTACTGCCACCACCGAATCTGAAGACATTTTTTCTTGCAGCATCATCGAGAACAGTGGCAGAATGCACATGCCTGGCATACAAAACGGTGCGTATAGGCCGTCTGTCCGCTTCTACTACGTCCCACAACGAATCTTCCGATACAAGGGAGAAGCAGGGATCCATATAATTCTATCGAATTTCCAAGCACGAGTCCTCTACTCAAGGCTACGACCGAAAGCAGAGAAGAGGGTGTATGGTGGCCGAAGAAATTGGAAATAATATTTTGCGCACAAAGTAGTTTACCCATAGGGAAAGATAGATATAGGGGTTTGTTGTAAGCGGTCGTAGAAAAGCAGTCGATTTCTTCTTGTACGAATACATCGTGCTCCTCAGAAGTGCGCTACCCATCTTGTTCAATGCACACTCTCTTGCCACCAATCCATCTTCAACCTCTCTAATCCTCTAACCTTCCCTTCTAGCTCTCATTCCTGCGCGCCAAATACCTTTACGAGGCATAAAACACGCGATAACGCTATAGCATGCCACACCGTCTAATATCAAACGCTAACCTCACCCAACTTCAAGAAAGGCAATTCGAGAATGCGCATGCCGCTGTTGCGGAGAAGGCAGCTGCGCAGTTGAAAGCATACATGCCGAGCGGGGAGAGATTATCCTTATCGCAGCGGTATCTTATCAAGTGGGTCTCATCACGAGAATCGTAGCGTCCACGCGTCGAATCAAAACAACGCGTCAGGAGGTAGCAGAAGAGTTAGATTTCCGCGTCAATGAGTCAATGATCATTGCAGGAGCATCTTCACATACAAAAACGACGCGTAATTGAAGTGTTTGTTTTTCATTTGCTTGAAAGACGATAGCATCACGTCGTAGCTATTTGCCTCCATCCCGTGCAAAACGCCAGTTTCGGCGCTGTAAAGAAGAGACGCGAAAAAGAGAGAAAAAAGGACAAAGAGATGGTAGGCATGATCCGCTGTGACAGAGAGACATATAGGCGCCCGAAACGCCCCGCCAACATGATATACTCGACGTAAGAAGAGTGGGAGAGACAGAGAGAGACGAACACCGCGAAAACCTTTGACCACCCCGATCCGATATATATATATCCGCACCGTGGTAAAACGCTGTTTGTTCCGCCTATAGAACCCAGAGACTGATTGATTGTGAGACAAAAGGGAATCCGTGAAGAAAAGTGTCGTCTAGCATGCGTTTCGATGCAAAGCGCAACTGGAGCAGCTTAAAAGGAAAGAAGATCAACAAAAACGAAGAGACGTTAGGCTGAAAGCGCTCATGCCTTGGTCTTTGGTGTAGCCTTCTTGGGCGTGGCCTTCTTCTTCGGTGTGGTGGCCTTCTTTGGCGCTGCAGCCTTCTTCGCTGCGGGGGCCTTCTTCGTTGCCGCCTTGGGTGCAGCTGCGGGTGCCTTGCTCTTGGTGACGCGACCGGACTTGGTCTTGCCGAGGACACGTGATACCTCCTCCTCGACGGCGGGCTTGGAGGTGACGGGCTTAGCAGCGGCGGCAGCAGTCTTGCGGGGCTTGCTGGCGTTGGCCTTGGGCTTAGTGGCAGGGGCAGCCTTGGTGGTTGTGGGAGCGGTAGTGGTCTTCTTGGGGCGGCCGACTGTTCCGGTCTTCTTGGGGGCAGCAGCCTTGGTTGTGGTGGTCTTGGTCTTCTGCAGAATGTGTCAATAAGGGTACATGAAGACTGTAAGCATAATACATACTGTGGCCTTCTTGGTGGCAGGGGCCTTCTCCGTGGCAGGAGACTTCTTCTCGGTCGTCTTCTTCTCAGTAGTCTTCTTCTCAGCTTTGGGCTCAGACTTCTTGGTGGCAGCGGCAGCAGCAGGCTTAGCCTCCTTCTTAGCAAGCTTCACTGGGCCGGACGTGCCTGCACGACATGTTAGCAATGTTCAGGTTAAGCGATGGCATGCAATGGTGAGACGCGCGTGAAAGACGCGTTAAACACCAGGGGTTGCGGTGTTGAGCGACAGGAAGGTAGACACTTACCCTTGGGACGCGCAAAGTCACCCTTCTCCTCGCCAGAGGTGATGGCGCGGTTGACATGGCTCCTGAAGGCGGCATCGGTAAGGTTGCCGACCTTGTTGTTGGCCTGGATATACTTTTGGATAGCTTGACGGCTGTTGGCGCAAAGTCAGCGAGAGCTCTCACGTAGGCGTGTTGAGACGGAAGCATGACGCGACGCGAAAGCAACAACAGGTCGAGACTGGGTGAACTAACCTTGATCCATTGCGTTCCTTGAGCTGTAGAGATAGAGCACGTCAGTAATCAGGTCGACTGAATTATACAAGGTCGCGACGCTTTTGTTGTGTTTCGCGCGCTGATGCGCTGGCGTCGCAATCCAGGTGCGGGGGACTGGCAATGCGCCTGAGGAGATAGACTCACGTTGATGATGGCATCCTTTACCATGTCTAAAAGATAAAGTCAGTATTGTCCAGCGATCACGATGCAGCTACATGCGAAGGCACATGCGCTGCGTGGGTGTTGCGTTGGGTTAAAGAACGTACCGATGTAGGAGCCATGGGCGGGTGCGGCTGCGGGGGCCTTCGCCTTGGAAGGGGTGGTAGACTTCTTGGGAGGCATTGTTGGTATTAATTTGAGTGCAAGTATAAAACAGTTATTTATGCTTTGAACGAAGGATCGAAGGTTAAAATCGATAGAGACGTGGTGATGTGGGAAGTCCGAGAGATACTATACTGGGGGGCAGAAGCTCGCGTGAAAGTGGGGGATGCCGGATTTATAGAATTTTGGGATTCTGCCCATGTCCGCTGGATCACAAAAACGCGCCGCTAGTGCTCCATCTCCCATTCAGGAAGCGCTTCAGATCCTGAGATTGATCTCATAACCAGATGTTCAGAGGGGTTCTGCGGGTGCCTGCTGCTTCGGGCCCGTTGCGGCTGCCGCGAGTTCACTCGGTCGTGGCTTCCTTGATGTTGATGTTCGGAAGCGCACGCCCTCACCCCCCTCCTTCCTTCGCTTTGCTGGTCTTTCTCACAATGAAGCTTTTGCTCCACAGGCCGACTGTCAGCTTGCTTATCGTCAGACGCTTTCCATCTGTAATCTATTCATCCAACAGAAGATCATACTGTGAACACTCCGTCATCTCCAGCATAGATACAACTGTTCCGCACATCCACATGCCTTCGTTAAAAACACGCAAATATGCATAGGTATGCCTCGACGGCTTGTATAGGGACGCATCTCCTAGTTTGCTCTCACATTTCTTCTCAAAATCACAAGACTTTCGTGTTTTTAGTCTGGAGGTCTCCAACTATATATGAGTTCCATTTCGCGATGGTTTTGTTGGTTTTTGGATGCTATCACGACGCGCTCCGCCTCCATCCGTGGTGTTTCGTTACGCGCAAAGACACTCGGCTCCTTTTCCCCACAACACAATTAAAAACATCATCTCGACCTGGCAAACTCATTTTCCTCTATTGCGCCATCTTCTCATTTCGATTGCGCCTGTTGTACTGCCTATGTAGTTCCACAGTCGTCTCAAGTCGATGATGTGTCTTGTTGGCGGGGATGATGATCACGCGCCTGGGCGCGAGGTAGGTTTGCGCCATCTCACCCCCTAGGTATAACATTGGTTTCTATTCTTCAATTCCTTCACAGAAAAGATGGCAATCTAGTGCGCTTTGATTGTACGCATTTTTGAGCGTGTAGATAGCTCACAATACGTTGTGATGGCTTCGTGAATCCGACGCGTTGTTCACGATCGCTGGCGGCCCTACGTGTTTGACACGCCTCAACAAGAACACGCAACACACAATGCCTGAGGACAAAGAGTTGCTACCACTTTAGTTATCGGAAGCTATACTAGCGCTTTCTCTTTCTCTCGCGGAACAAAGGTACACAGGAATCGCGGTCAATGAGCCAACTGTTGGGCGTGGTTTTCTCAAATGTCGCCCACAACCCAAGCAGCCGCCGCCTGCAGCCGCCGCCTGCAGCCAACATCTGGCCATTGGCTTAGCAAATCTACATCTGCGAGAACAACGAAGAAATCTCACCGATATGCTTCGAGATAACTAGGCGCACTGAAAGGATGGGCATCGGTCTGCGCTCGACCGAGGGAATCTCGACACCGTACTGGGCGAAAAGGCTTGGACAATTGGGAAGGTCTAGACCATCAGTATGCCCATAACCGCGAGCCACGCAAGATACATCGCGGAAGCTTGGATCGAGAGGTCTCCGCTCCATCGCTTTCGCTTTTGTATTCATAATATTCGTCTCTTCACTATTATCGCAGCGCGTTCGGCCACTCGCGACCAACCCTGCTCCTGAGACACACCATCGTGCGACTGTCCGGTAGCCTCCTTTTTTTTCGCTTTCACAAAGCATACTCTGCTTGCTTCTATTTCCAATCACCAAGCCTAATAGCAGCCATCATAGTCGCGATAACGCGAAGAGGTCGAACACATGCCCTGCAGCCGGACCTCGTCGTCGTCGATGGTCTTCTCCATAAGGCTAGCGCATCGCGGGATCGACCTCAATTGGCTCTCTAGGCAAAATCTCGGAAACCGATTAGATTAGATCGGATGAAATAGCCGTACAAAACACGCGTATGAGACGGTGTGCTGAGCTAGACTGTGACGGCATTGATTGTACTTTCGCGCCATAGCATTTTTCTTGTCGCCCCAACATAGTGTGGACATATTTCAAAACAGATGGTCACGGGCTGTGACAACTGAGCAAAGGCTTTGCCTCCCCCAATACCAGAGAAGCCACCACAAATTGGATACAGTGTCGTTTCTAAAATCAGATGCAATGGTGTGGTAGGTTGCTCATAAATCTATTCGTTCATCTATCGTATTTACAAGAAAAAAGACAAATGCCCATATGTACACATTACGCTCGATATATTGATCATTACTCCAATCCTCTAGCAATCTCCAACACTCCATCTACTGGGTGTAGAGGCACTTGACGGGGTCCTTGGACTTCTGCGCACGGGCAACGAAGCCAAGGCAGTTCTTGTAGCCAGCAGGGTTGGTAACGCTGTCGAGCCAGACCGAGTACTCGGCACCTAGGGCAGGGCCGCAAGCCTGGAAGCCAATGTCCTGACCAGTCTGGTCACGGAAGACGAGATTGTTGTTGTCGTCGATGGTGAAGCCCTTGCGCTCGCCGTTCTTGACGGGCTGCTCAGCACCAGTGGTGTACTGGATGACGCCCTGGCCCATGCCGGACCTATCGACGAACATCTCCTGGGGTGGGTTCGCGG
Source organism: Stemphylium beticola (assembly GCA_029100535.1). Lineage (NCBI taxonomy): Eukaryota > Fungi > Ascomycota > Dothideomycetes > Pleosporales > Pleosporaceae > Stemphylium > Stemphylium beticola. Next base: position 90,034 of record JARBXR010000087.1, on the reverse strand, counting down.
TGTAGAGGTAGAGAGAGCCGTTGTTGAGCTGGAACTCAGCGTACTCGTGGGGGTCGGGGCCGCAGGACGCGTTTTGAGCAGAGGCGTTGATGATGAGGCCGCGGTTGGCGGCTTGCAGAGATGCGTACTGGAAGTCGGAGCCGGAGCGGATGGTCATGACGCGGAAGACGTCGCCATCGTTGATTTTGTCGGAGACAGGCTTGCAAGGAGAAGCCGCGACGAGAGCACCGGCGGTGGCGGCAATGGCAGCAGTGGTGAACTTCATGGTGATGGTTGGTGTTGGTGTTGATCAATCGATTAAGTGATTAAGAAAGTGGATTGGTAGTTGTAGTTGTAGTTGTGTGAAGATGTTTGAGTTGGATAATGATCAGTAAATGGGACGCCCGACCAGCGGTTATATACACAGCAGGCTCATTCTAGCTCGACTACAGTCTATATGCGTGGTGCTCGCTACAAAGGCGAGATGAGGCTGGTGTTCTCGGCCGGGCCCATCAATGGTACTCCATGAGGTCACGTCCGCTCTGAACACGAGCACTAGTCCATAGAAACTTCCATCGTCCCCATCTTTTGGGCGTGGTAAACGAGATACACCACAGCCGGCATTGAAGCTCAGGGTCGTATAGGGCTGTTTCTTCCAGTTTCTGCGCGTGCGGGTGTGGGGTCTGCCATGCAGTTGCATGACCGTCGAATCAGAAATCCAGGCGGTGACGTTCCGGTGGCCAAATGGACGGGCCGGGCAATGCAAGTCTAGCTGTGGCTGGTTAGATTTGTTGCCATTTTTGTCTCGGCCTACCGACCGGGACGATTCTATTTGCTCGCCGTATCCTCGGCCAATGTTACAGGAATAGATTGCATGACGGAGGAATCCTTGACCGCATCATTCGGGCACGAACACGATGCGATGCACAACACTTGCTGTCATTTCTCGTGTTCTTCGGCTTCAACGCTCCAGCATGGTTTAGAGGAAGGGGGCTAGGTGGAATGGTGCAGCTTCTCGCCATAACGACATCCTCGGTTCTTACCTAATAGAAACATAATACAACACAACACGATTCACGTTGGCATCCTCGAGGTTGAAAAGACAATTCATATGAAGCAGACGATACGACACGCTTTGCGATAATATCACCTGATCCATGGCCCGTCAACCAACATTTGACATCGCATGAAGACGGAAATTTACGACTAATTCTCGCACGGCCTCATTTTGAGAATCACAAACCCGCATCGAACACACCCATATTCTTTAGTATGCGTCGTAGCACTGCAAGAGCCAACACTGTACCGTCGTATTCGTATCTGTATGCTCCAAAGTTTGTCACAAAGTTTAACCACGAACTCGAATTGCTCAACTGCGAGCCTGCTAATGTAGCCTGAGCGGAGACCCCGTACCCAGCCCCCCCTACCAACTCGAAGATTACAACACGTCCGTCTAGCTCGCCACGTTTCCCTCGTGATATTCCGCCTTTGGCCTCACGACACCCAGCAAGACTTGTTTCCGGGCTTTTAGCAGACTTACCGCGAGTTCGCTAATGAACTCTGCTGGGAATTCGCTAGTGTTGTTGAACAGACTCTCCTTCGCTTGACCCGTGTACAGGTCGACCATTAGTCGCCTGCCTCCACATGGACCGGTGGTACCCTTATAGATTATATTGACGTGTTTAGGGCGGGGAATGTGGGTCTCCGGTTGCGAGAACAGCCCTGTGGCCATTGTATGTATGGCATCGAGTGCCGCGTTTTGCGCATCGGCGTCGGCGATGCTGTGCGCAAAGACGTACAGCTTGCACAGAAGACTGCGCTCGTCTGATAACGCTGCTTTACTGGGGATGTGGCCTGTGTACAGGAGTTGCACGTAGAGCGCGAATACGCTAGGATCGTGATCCGGAAGGTCGATGGTCTTCGGGCTGTGGTTCTCAAGAACTTCGAGCTCGCTGAGGCGGTCTTTGAAATATTGACATCGTTTAGACAGAATGTTCTCGTGTAGAGCGAAGGTTTTCTGCGCCTCGTCTTTGCCCTCCTTGACCAAAACAAACGTGCGCCCGAAATCTATGGCCTGTGTATATGGCATGCGGACTTCGTGCTGCTGCGAGAAGAGCATTTCTCGTGCCTCTGCTGTTGGGCTGTTGACTCTAAATAGACCACCGGATGACGGCACGGTGAAGTTGCGCCTGGGTTCCTGCACCGATCCAACGCCAAAACGACGCGTAAAGTTGGGCGGAGATGGACTAGACGCTCTGAAGCTAAAGATTTCCGGGAAGAGATATGATTTGCCACGGGGCTATTCCTTAGGAGGCTGCTCGTCTGTTGGACTCCCGCCATACTCTACGACATCGCTGCCGGGTGCTGAGCTGGCCTCGTGCGTGGTTTCAGCTGCATTGGTGGAAACTCAGGCGAATGTCTTCCAAATTGCCCTGCCGTCACTCATGGTTTTGTAATGTCCGCGATCGTTGCTTTATCATCATATGCGCCGAGAAGAGAAAAAAGCTGTAGAGAAGAGATATATGAGCATACCAACAAAGCACAATGATTGCGATTCAATTTTGCACTCTCTGCAAACAAGGCTTGATGGAAAGTCTCGGAAAGCCAGCATGATCGCGAGTCTGAGAAGTCCCTGGATTTCTGTTCAAACAGTGAACCTCAACCTATGTGGAGATATCGGGAAACGACTCCATACAATAAATCCCTCTCTGGATGTGATTGATCTTCAAACCTAGAGTGTATCTACATGTTGGCTCCTAAATACATGCCGTAGATTTAAGGTAGTGCAACAAGTGCCAGACAGATACTGGTGTGCATATTCTCGATAAAACAATGTAGCTGTCCAGCTGTGCTTGGCCATGGCCATCCATATGAATTCTTATCAGTGAATAGAGGAGATCAATCTAAATAGCACATCTTTCCAGCTGCCTGTGGTGCGCCACTATTCAACACATCAGTTAAATGAGTCTGTTATATGGCCACGCGTTGATGGCTGCCCACTTGTGAAAAGTATGCACTGGTAAGCTCCCACATCTAACGTTAGGGTCAGTTTGTGGGTGCCGCCATACAACTACCCTTCATTGCACACTGACCACACAATCGTCTACTGCTCATACAACCAACCTGCCACCATAAAACCTTCGCTTCTTCAAACCTCGCTTTTGTCCAGGACAGCGAAGGCGTTAGAGCAGTTGATAGTAAGCTACTGGAAGCCAACCCTCGGGAAGAAAATAAATCCCATCATGGGGAAGTAGGGCCTGTTAAGAATTTGACACTCTCATTCCGAGCTGCGAAGCTACGAAAGGTATCATTTAAAGCCTTCTTCAGGATGCAGGATGTTCATGATGGCGACGAAAGACCAAGACATCGCGAACGCTATGAGAGACCCGGGGCCCCGAGGTCGGACGACGCCGAGCGATCTTCGCCGTGATTTCATCGGGGTTAGCGCAGATGCCGATAAGCCTCACGCCTGTCAGGGTCCAACCCCTGGAACGGGGCTGGCAATCGTCGTCTTATCGCCCAGGCACCGTCACACGTGCCCTCATCACCCATCGCCGCGCGACGCCATCTGACTGGTCCCCCAGCAGCAGATCATCATCATGCCTCGAAACACGGCCCTGCATCCACTCCGACAGTGCCTGCGTGACCTCTCTCAACGTGATGCCTGGAGCTGCGCCATGAGTGGTCGCGTCTGTTGATCCTTTCATCCAACATAAACACCCATCATTGCCCCTCTCCCAGCGCCAACCCCCGGGCCTTTGTTATAGTACCATTTTACATTTTCCAGCCAGTCGATTCGCTCAAACGACCTCTCGGCTTCTCCGTGGACCCGTCATCGCTCCCTGCTATACGCTGTATCTCGGCGGCGACCGAGTAGACTAGAAGACCGACCTTCCGCTTTGAGGCACAGTGTATTCGCGGCCTGCGAATCAGCGACAGCAACGTGAAGGCGTGGAATCAGAGCTGCCGTTACGGGAGGATCGACCCGCGAGAAAGCTTGTGTAGCTTCGTTGCACCGCGCCAGACTATCTTGCTCCGTCCTTGCCAGTAGTAGAAGGAGAGAGAGTAGAGAGGGGGGAATATGCCCGTCATACTAGATTCCCTGTTAGAGGCGGCGAGGGATGGGGTACATAATGCAGCGGCTGCCTCTGCAAATATGGCACCAGAATCACCGGCTATGCCTTCTCTCAGGACACTTAGCAAGTTCGCCGTTGGAGGCGCCCAAATCATCCTTGGTAGCGGCGGCCGCGTCATGGGCGACTTTACCCAAAGTTGTCCCAATGCCCAGTTGAGCTGCCACAACACCACGGTCGTCGAGAACCTATGTTGTTTCAACGCGCCCGGTGGCCAGATTCTACAGACGCAGTTTTGGGATACTGCGCCAGCTACCGGCCCAGATGACAGCTGGACCATTCACGGTCTATGGTGCGTCTAGCATTTCCCCCCAGGATCATAAAGCTTCTCCATGCTAATTCCATATCCAGGCCCGACCGCTGCGATGGCACCTACGACGCAAACTGCGACTCGTCGCGCGCCTACTCCAACATCAGCGCCATCCTCAACTCGTTCGGCGCCACTGACCTCCTCTCCTACATGGGCACATACTGGAAAGACTACAACGGTGACGACGAATCCTTCTGGTACCACGAGTGGGCCAAGCATGGCACCTGCATCTCGACGCTCGAGCCCGAATGCTACAACGACCACAAGGCGACCGAGGAAGTTGTCGACTTCTTCCAGAAAACAGTCGACCTCTTCAAAACACTGCCGAGCTACCAGTGGCTCAGCGACGCCGGCATCACGCCCAGCACAAGCAAAACATACACCTTTGACGCCATTCAAAAGGCCATCCAGGCTAAGCGCCCAGACGTTGAAGTCACACTCGGTTGCCGCTCCGGCGCGCTGAACGAGATCTGGTACCACTACGATGTCCGCGGTAGCGTTCAGACGGGCGAATTCGTCCCCTCGAATCCCGACGGCACGAAATCCACTTGCCCTACTTCCGGTATCAAGTACCTCCCCAAGAACGGCGGTTCATCTCCTCCCAGCACCACAACAACAGCCGGCAGTGGACCCGCGCCTACATCCGCACCAGGAACGCCCTTTAGCGGAAAGGGATACCTGAACGTTCTCATCAACGGCGCAAAGAAAGGCTGCATCATCAGCAAAGGATCGTGGTACACAACAGGTACCTGTGCCACGTTCTCCGCTACCGAGGTCGACGACGGTTTCACCCTGAGTAGCTCAAAGGGCAAGTGCGGTATTGTTGGTGGCGCGCTCTCGTGCGGTGACAGCGTGAGCAGTGCGACTGGTTTCACCAATGCTGATGGAAACCTTGCGGCGGGCGGAAACGCTAATTGGAGCGCTGACAAGGTGGCGTCGGGAAGTACCCAGCAGACTGTGTATGCGGGTGGTGATCATTCTGCTACTTTTAGCATCTCGTGGCAGTCTGTTTAGAAATGAAGCCATAGGTTTAAGGATACAAGCTTTATTTTTTGTCGGAGTTGACAACCACAATATGCCAATCGCTCAACATTGGACTTTCTACCAGACATGTTCCGGCAAATTTTTATTTTTTTTGCCAAAATCTTCGTGCCACTCACTCTCCATCACACATCCCATCCGATTGGAGTTCTATTGCGTGACTGGTTGAATGCTGAGCCACTGCCAGCATTTGCACGCGCTGTGTGCAAGGTAAACTGGAAAGCGAAAAGCACCGCAGCGGCAGGCATGGGGCCGGCATGTACTGCGCGAGTGATATTTGCGAATAAATAAGATGAAGTCGGCTTGTAGGAGTCGTGGGAGTCGTTTGGTGGCGACGACTGGGCAAACCGTCTAACTGACTCCAAGTGGGCAAATGAATGAAATCCAAGGCCAGAGAAATACTGGAAGTGATGGAACTCGATGTTCAGGTGCGGGAACGGTTGAGCAAGTTGTGAGTAGGAGGTAACGGGGTTCGCCAGATCATGCCATCCACCCATCCACCCCTTGAACCATGATCTCGACGCGAGAGTTAGCTGCGAGACCAGCAAGGGCATTGTGCAGCTCCACCCAGACACGGCGCGAGTACTGCATTCGTGTACCGTCGGGAATGTGGTGGATGACGTTGAAAGGGTTAAGACATAAGAACATCTCCTAGTCCTCTTTTTGTGGTTGAATAGAAGAACGTCTGTTGAACGTGGAGCTTCGTCTTCCAAAAAAGAAGACTCTGTATATGTCCAGCTTCGCACCACAGACAGAAGGGCCTGTACATTTTCGACATACTTCTAGTCACTCGTGTACAGCATTAGAAACGAAAAAAATTCCCGGTATTTGCACAGCATCGCTGGTGAAGCAGTAGTCGATCAATGGCCAGCTGGACAACTACATGCCCGGTAGATGAGGGTCGACGGGCACGTAACTTACCTGGTCGGGTAGCGGACGATCATCACGAGGATGGCGTGAATAGCCACGGCCACGGTAATCAGGGCGGGAGTCGTCACACCGAGGAGAGCGGGAGCGTGGGCGTGGGCGTGGGCGTGGAGCAGTATTACTGCTACCATAGCCGTGAGATCGGTCGTAGTTGTTGTACGACATGGTGGTGATACAACAGACATGCACGGCTACTCGAAAGAAAAAGAAGAAGAGAAGAGGTGAGACGAGGTGAGGTTTGCAATAGCGGACTTGCCCATCTTGATAGTTTCGCTCTGTCATCGCTCGGATGACAAGTGGACCTTGTTCATGACGAGAGGAGTGCTGAGGAAGATGCATTGTAGCCGCCACGCTCAACCGGGATCAACAAGACAACACATGATATAGCTAACGCTTGTTTGTCAATGACCAGCTGGACAACTACATGTAAAATGAGATGCCGCGTCGCAGAAAGAGCTCTTTGGATGGAGCGATTGATATATACACCACCCCTTCTCATCACCACCACCACCATCATCATCATCACACTATCTATGATACCTTCATGAATCTCGAAAATCGTACAAGCTGTTGAATATGCCAGTCCAGATTCCTTTTTGTTGAAACACCTAAGCCGATACCCAAGTAAACGCCGTCATTAACGCCATGGAGCCGATTTCCTACAAACTCAGCCTTGCTTTGCTTAGATGGGCAGAGGGAAAGAGACAGCCCAGGCGGCAATCTCCTTCTTGAGATCGTTGATCTCCTGGACCTCGCCGGAAGCAACCTTGCTCTTGAAGTCCTTAAGCTTGTTGTTCTCCTTGGGGAGTTCGCCCTGGATCTTCTTGCACAGCTTGATGCAGGTGTCGATGTAGTTGGCAATCTTCTTGAAGTCCTCCTCGCCGAGACCACGCGAAGTCATGGCGGGGGCTCCGATACGGATACCCATGGGGCTAAGAGCGGACTTGTCACCGGGGGTGGTGTTCTTGTTGCAAGCAATGTTGACTTGCTCGAGAACGGCCTCGACACGGGCACCGTCAAGGGAGAAGGGCTTCAGGTCAAGAAGAACCATGTGGTTGTCGGTACCGTCAGTAACGAGCTTGTAGCCCATGGACTTGAAAGCAACCTCGAGCGCCTTGGCGTTCTTGATGACTTGCTGCTGGTACAGCTTGAAGTCCTCCGACTGTGCTTGCTTGAGCGCGACGGCGAGCGCGGTGATGGTGTGGTTGTGGGGACCACCCTGGTGACCAGGGAAGACGGAGAAGTTAATGGGTCCCTCGAGGTCGTACAAAGTCTCCTTGCCAGTCTTCGCGTCAGTCTTGCGAACGCCCTTGCGGAAGAAGATCATGGCACCACGGGGTCCACGGAGGGACTTGTGGGTAGTAGTTGTGACAATGTCGCAGTACTCAAAAGGCGACTTGTTGACACCGGCAGCGACGAGACCGGAGATATGGGCCATGTCCATCAGGAGGTAGCAACCAACCTTGTCGGCGATCTCGCGCATGCGGGCGTAGTCAATCTCACGGCAGTAGGCAGAGGTACCGGCAACGAGGACCTTGGGGCGGTACATGAGGGCGTTCTGCTCGAGCTGCTCGTAGTCGATGAGGCCGGTGTCGAGGTTTACGCGGTAGGGGAAAGTCTCAAAATATGTGGAAACAGCGGAGATCCTACATGTTGTTAGTCTCGAGTCGTCACTGTTCCCTTTCGTCCTGTACGTACTTCCTCTGGGGTGTTTGGTAGCCGTGGCTCAAATGTCCACCGTGGGGCAGATCAAGACCCATCAGCCTGTCGTGTGGCCTCATGATGGCCTGGTAGGCCTGCAGATTTGCCGGGCTACCGCTCAAGCACTGGACGTTGACACCCCACTTCTCCGAGTCGAGACCGAATGTCTCCAGGGCACGCTTCTGGCACAGCAGCTCGATCGAGTCGATGTGCTCGTTGCCGCCGTAGTAGCGGGCACCGGGGTAGCCCTCAGAGTACTTGTTGGACATGGGCGAACCAAGCGCATCGAAAACGGCGCGGGAGGTAACATTCTCCGAGGCGATGAGGAGGATGGACTCGCGCTGACGCTGAATTTCCTTCTCCTGTCGTAGTTGTTAGAAAGCTCACAAGATGATTATGTATTGATCTTACCATGATCTGAGCGACCTCATTGTCCGTTTCCACCAGGGACTTCTCCATGAGCTGTTTGGGGTTAGCATTGTTCAAGTCGTGATTGTAGTGAGGGGCAACTTACGTCCTGGTGGGACTTAGGGAGCGCGTAGTTAGACATGATGTGCAATTGAGTTTGGAGGCAAAGATGGAAAGGGTACAGAGGGAAGGGAAGGCAGAAGAAGAGGATTAAATTCTGTGCGAGGTTTTAAGCAGTCAGAGCACCTCATGTACCTTCGATATGAACCCCACCAATTTTTCTGGACGCGACAAAATGCCCTAGGCTCGCTTAGGCAAGGCGCCATCCAGCTCTGCACCTGCACAGCCGGTCGTCGGAGCGAATCGGGCAGACTTGGAGGGCTGTACAACTAGTAGACATATTTTCATCCTTGGTGAGTCAACATGTCAATGACTATACGATATGAAGACTTCCGTTTTTGGGTCGCGAAAGTCACGGTGGTGAACGGCTCCGCTACTGGTCCCTTTCCCCGCGTTTGGCCCCTCTCAGCATGCGAAAACATCCCGGATCCACATGGCGAAAGACAGTCCTGATCTCGGAGCCGGAGTGTGTGAGCAAATCATGTTATTGCGCAGTCGCTAATTACTACTGAGACTGCGGATCGTGTTTGATTTGGATGAGCCGCAAGTTATTACCTTAAGAGCGCAAGCGATCTTCATCTAGTATCCTCCAAGGTCTTCATCCTGTGGGAGAGGCGTCAAACAGCATGGGCAAAAGTTTCTTGATTTGACATATCCGATCCTCATTCTTTCGTTTACTACATAGGTACAGTCCATCCAAGCGTCCCTTTGAATCAAGTCGTTTCCTCCTATTCGTCTAACATTCCCTGGTGAGTCCCAACCCTCGCCCTCGTGGATCAGATCGATCAGATGCAAAAAGCAGCAATCCCAACGCCGAGTATGCCAAAAAAAATAAGATATCGTTCTACGCAACAAGCTGCCGCGACCGCGTCGCCAAAAGGGTATGTAACTGAACAGAAGAGAAAAGGCCGAGTAGGCTCGGCATCAAATTACACAATCGCGCCAACAAAATGCTCATCTCCTCGAAAATTATGTTTTGAAAGTGTTCGCAGCGCCGTAGGTCCTATTAGTCGTTGTCGGTGAGACGGTCGAGGACAATAATGCTGAGAATCATAACAAGCAACCCAATGGTCACTATTATGAGGAGGACAAAACCGAACCAACCGAGGACCATGGCCGATGTACCGACACCAGACTTGACGCTGCCGTTTCCGAGATCTTGGACGATTGTTGCTGCTGCGACTGACGCTGTATGTTGCCATAAGACGGAGACCAGGACGAAGATGGATGAGATGAAGATGAGCGCAAGGGCGACTTGCGAGACGGGCCTAGATGGGAATGGCTTGACGTCGACGTCGGATCCAGTTCGCTCGTCTCTCTCCTCGTGCCATCCCGGGAAAGTGGCAAGGAGGATAAAGGTGAAGAAGGCGAGGATGATAGCGACGATCAGCAGGTAGGGGAAGACGACGGCATCCTTGAAGGTTGCGGCTACCCATACAAGGTTGAGCGGGTCCTGGTCGACGGACACGTTGTCCACGAGCGCCGTAGCGTTGTTGGAGCAGATGAAGCCACCGCCGTCGCGGTTGATGCAGATGCCGAAGTAGCCGACACGGACACCGAGCTGTGCGTTACCGACAATGTTTGCAATTGCTGCTGTAACACCAGGGTCGACTTGTTCGGGTGCATATGTTGGAGTGTACTGTTCGTACCACATGGAGATGAGGAAAATGCCAGGAATGAGCGGAGATGTGGATGAGCATCCTGCTAGTAGCAATGCTGCAGAGACGTTAGCGACGATCATGGAGTGTTCTTTCGTCTCAACTTACAAAGCAATATTATCGCAATAGCGATGAGAATCATGAGAACATGGTGAAAGCCAAGAAACGGTATTAACCCTGGTGAATGTTAGATTTGGTCGCAATCATAGGGAAGGTGAGGGACTTACGTTGCATGCTAACGGCGAACTTGAGGTTCGCCATTGTGAATGTGTGTTTCCTTCAATTGCCTCTACTAGGCCTTGTTTCTCCCTGCGCCCCCAGAGGGCCGGGCGATATGAGCGGGGGAGTGCACTCAGATAGTTGCTGACGATTGTCTCGCTCTCATACGAGGGTGTGAGAGTGCAAGCGGTGGGGGTTGCGTCAATAGTGAAGCCGAATGCGGGTCGATGTTCGGTGAGGCACTCTTGGCTGGACAGCTCTTGCAGCTTCGGTCGGAATATGCACTGCGACAACGATGGTTAGATGTCTCCTGTTGCGAAGAAAATAATGTGTGTGTTGGAGGCGTGGGTAGCGTGGAATGTGACTTCTCTCTGTGCCTGCAGCCTCTGGTAGTTTTGCTGTTGCGTAAATGGTGAGGTTGGGTACGGTGGCTGGGAGGTGGTTGGAGGCTCCATCAACAAAGCGGAAACTGTAGCAACCGCCTGGAACACCAGCGTCATACCCCGGACCCAGCCCGGACCCAATCAGCCGCTGCGCTATCGAGGATCGGGGGACTTGCTTTCTGTATAGGGGCCTCCCGCCGTCGTGTTCCTGCATTAGACTGTCCCGTTAATGTGTCTATCCAGCCTCTGCATTTCCGCAGCGACGTGGCGGCTTGCGTACGGCACGCGCCTTGACGCCGCAGCGACCGCTCTTTCGCGTGCGCGACAGCTAGGAGCCTCAAGACGCGCTGTAGTGGGGAGCGCGCCGTGTCAGACGAAGAGACCCTCCTCAACAACTCATACCGCTATTACTTGGGATGGGAAGTCGGTGTACGTCTTAATGGAGCCCCAAGTCCGCGCGCGATACATTGCTGGGTTTCGTCCAGCCCTCGGTCATGAAGGCGCCTTAAAGATCGACTTGTCCCGTCTCTCAGTGCATTGCTTCATGTGTAGCCCTGACAAACACGACGATATCGCTCTAGACCCAATATTGCGCATATTTACTTTTACAAGACCATGCTTCCGCGATACCCCATGCTTATGTTGAGTTGCGGCTTGAGCCTCGGGTGCGGTAGAGCCTGAGGCAATACCCGGTGGCCCTGCAGCAACAACTCTCGACGTACCGCCCCGTCGCAACTCACCCTGCATCTCCCACGCACTCCAGGGAAAGAATGTGAACCTCATATTCCGTCCTGCGTATCTTGACATGACTGCGAAACATGATGAAAGGCCCTCGACGAGCTGCGCCATTCCGTTGCCGTCATGTGGCGGCGATCAGTGGAATGATTTCGTATGATGACAGGCAGATGCTAGACAAAGGCGAGCACTGAGGCCTGTTGACCCGGGGATTGCGAAAGAAGCTTGATTGCGCACCCTGTCTACGTGGGTGGGTGCACTTGTAGACGGGATGACGTCAATACTACACGTGGGTCTCGTGTCCGACGCAGGGACCGCGATACTTTGCTCCACCGTGGAGCTGACACACATAGGTACTCCAAACAACAACTATCACCATGCATACTGGATTTGATGTCAGCGCCGTGCCTTCAACCTCAGCATGTTTTGGTGAAGTCATAAAAGCGCGACAAACTTTAGAGCTGGCAACTGCGAACGTCTTCTATGCTCCTTGACTACAGGTCAGCGGAACCTGCTTTCGCCGCTGATCTGCCATCACCAATCCCTGTTCTTCACATCCCGTCTTACGATGCAACTAACCCACGCGAGAGTACCTATCGCGAAAGCAGACCAGATCTTGATCTCGTCACGCTGTTAGCAAAATGACGTGCGAGGCGTGTTGCTAGAGTGAGTATGCTGTCTCAAGCCAAGCACATCTCAGTCAATGTTCCTGCTGTCACTATGAAGGGAAGTCACGATACATGACGTAGATAGTTAAAGCTTCATATGTATATAAAGACCATCTGTCTCGCGATACAATTTCCTTCCACTTCACCAACATCCACATCTGCACCTCGAACATCACTGTGAAATTCTAAAGCAACCTACATACCAAACCCAACAACAGCCATTCACCATGACCTCCGCATTCCGCAAGGACACCCACACCAAGATCGGCGAGGCCATGGTGCGTCCCCCCTTCCCCCTCTCACCCCTCCTCTTCACGCCCCCACTAACATCCCCCTGCTGCAGCAACCTCAATCGTCAAAGTCCACCGGTACCAAGATCAAGGAATCCATCACCGGCACCGCCGACAAGGTGGCCCGCGAAGTGCAACCCGACTCCTCCAAGTCCAACACGCAGTCCACCATGGACAAGGTCGGGCGCTCCAAAGACCGCAACGTCCACGGCTCCACCGGCGGTAGCATTGTCGATAAGACGAAGAATGCACTCGGTATGGGACATCACACTACTGGCACGCATACTACGCACACCCATGGCGGATTGTAAGCGCTGGAGCTTTTGCCGTAGGAATGAGATGTGTGAAAGTGGTTTTATGAGATACCTTTGCCTATAGGCTAATGAATTAATATGCTTTTGTACTGTTTGCGTCATTGTGTGAGGTGCTGCTTACTCCCCTCCGTGTGCAAAGAGGTTGCCGGCGTAAGCTTCGCCCATCCTCGCAATCAATCAATCACGGAGAAGGATGAGTATCAAAACGGGTGTGGATGATTCAGGCATTTAAGTCATGAATAATATGCATATCGTCGTATAAAATAACACGTGGTAACCAACACCAGATTAAACACACTGTATCTTACACCAAAGACCTCAACAGCGTATGACATATCAAGTAGGCATCGCCATAATGGAGCCCCATGCGGTTCCCGCCCCTCCACTTCTGCCAGCGCCTCCAGCCGGCTTCCTGGCCGCCGACGCGCCTCCCGATGCCCTGCTCCCAGCACCCTTTGGCGCGCGTTTCTTGACGCCACCAAAGTTCTTGTTAAACCCACCAGAGGCCCTCTTCCGGAACGACCCCTTTTTCTTGTATCCAGACCCAGATGCTCTAGCGCCGCCTCTCGCAGGTGCAGCCTTTGAAGCTTTGGTGGTGGACGGTGCGGCGCCACCACCGAGTTCCGTATACCGATTGTTGAAGTCTGCGACGTCTGGGTTTTGGGTAAAGTGGTGGCTTGTGTGTACTTCTTCGTCCTCGTCCTCGTCATCGAAATCGCCATAGAAGGAGTCGTCCCCTGACTCTTCGGCAACGGCTACCGGTGTCTCATCTTCTTCTTCGCTGCACAGATCCACAACAAGCCTATGGTTCTGGTCGTCCACTTCGTCATCATCATCATCGTCATCGACATTGTAGACGATCCGAGAGCTTTGCGCTTGTCGATTGCGAAGCTGTGGGTTTCGAGGAATCGGCGTGGCGTCGCCATAGAAGTTTCTGGTATTGTTGATTAAGGCCAAGAACTGTTTTCCGTAAAGATCCACCATCTCTGGCCGGACGCCGGATATGGTCTTCATCTCGTCGAGGTTCTGTGGCAAATCAAGGCCCATCTCGCGAAGCACAGTATCTGTAAAGATGGCTTCGCGGTGGCTCTTTCTATCTTGTATGCTTTTCCTTAACTTCTTGGCACCAGTCATGAAATCTCGCAACACGTCGGTTTGAAATTCGGTCAGTTCGGCAGTTCGTTCATCTGCAGTAATGGGTGCTCCGAGACCCTTTGCCTTCGTCGCTCTCAGTGGTTTGGCAACACGGATTGGTGCGAAACCATCCTCGTCTGCGTCGTCGACAACGAAACCGTCCGCTTGGTAACCGCGGCTGGTTTGATTCCGTGTGGGATGTCGAGGAGCATCAAATTCGTCTTGTTCGTCATCATCTTTGTCGTTATAAGCAAACGACCGAATCTTTTGCTTAGGCTCACGAGAAGGAGAAGGCACATTGGTCGATGGGAATTGTGTTTGTTGTTTCTTTGTCTTCTTCGCCACGGGCGCTTTAGGGCGAGCTTTGTGTGGTGTGGAGCGTACTTGCAACGTCAGCTGCTTTCGTTTCGTTTCGTAGTCGTTGCGTGTTGAAGCAGGCTGTAAATGTCAGTGTGCATAATACGCGTGAACATGTGGGATACATACGTGTAGGTAGTTTGTTGCGAAGCCAACCTTGTTCACCTTGCTTCTCTCTTTGAATGCACCAGCATCGAGTAGATTTTGGAAGATGCGCTCATTGTCACCTCGATCCAAGTCCTTGCCGTAGCCCCACCCATGTTCTTCTAACCCAGCACTCTTAATTTTGGCGCCGCCAGCACCGCGGAAAGCATCGACGCACTGGTGCATCGTCACATTGTCCTCATGCACCCGGCTGACAAGCTTAATGGCCATGGCAGCGTATTCTGTAAGATCCTTCGTGACGAATGTGGCATCGGACCGGCAATTGTCGCATGTCGAGTTGCACTTTGATGCATCGAATGCTTCACTAAAGTATCCGAGCACTTGAGCGCGTCGACAGTCCGCCTTGTTCTCACAGTATTGGACCACAGTTCGCAGCATATCGTTGAGTCGTTGCTTCTGTTCTCTGCTGCCTTCGCCCTCATCGATCATCTTACGCAATATCCTCGAGTCGGCGTATTGGTAGTACAGGTAGCATTCTGAGCGCTTTCCGTCCCGGCCGGCACGTCCAGTTTCCTGATAATAGCCTTCCAAACTCTTTGGTAGCGAGTGATGGATGACGTATCTTACATCGGCCTTGTCAATGCCCATACCGAAGGCGATCGTAGCGACGATGACGTGGTATTCGTTTTTCTGCCATTTTCGTTGGACATCAGACCGGTCAGCCGAGTCCATTCCAGCGTGGTAGTGGTAGGCACGAAGACCCATCTCGGACAGTTTCTGTGCCACTTGCTCACAGCTTTTCCGTGATAAACAATAAATGATACCGGACTTGCCGACATACCTCTCCTTGATGAGGTCTGCGATGTTGGCAATAATGCCCTTTGCTTTCGGTAGCACCTCATAGGACAGATTGGGGCGATTGAAGCTCTGAGAGAATTGACGACACCCCTGGATACCAAGATTAGCCACCACGTCGGTACGGACGAGTTGGGTCGCAGTCGCGGTTAATGCAAGTACAGGAACCCCAGGGAACTGTCGAACGACATCTCCAAGCGCTTTATAGTCTGGTCGAAAATCATGGCCCCATTGACTGACACAATGCGCTTCGTCGATGACTATCCTAGCAAGATTACCTGTAGAGTGCAATTGCTGGAAAGCGCTGATCATCCTTTGGTTTTTGCTGAGCATCTCGGGTGTCACGTAGAGTATCTGGATGAATTGTTGTGGATCTCGCTGGCGTAAGCCGTCCATGATCATGTTCTTTTGAGCCGCGGTCGACTCTCCATTGATGAGAAATGCTTGCATGCCGAAACGCTGTTTGCAAGCCTCGACCTGATCTTCCATCAAACTCAGAAGCGGAGAAACGACAAGGGTTACTCCGCGTGTTTTGCCTGAAGTGATCACAGAGGGGAGTTGGTAACAGAGGGACTTGCCACCTCCTGTAGGCATGAGTACAAAGCAGTGGTCACCTGCTAGCGTGGTGTTGATAGTCTCTAGTTGCCCAGGACGAAATCCTCTGAGGCCGAATCGGCGAATAAGAGCCGTCCTCAGATCTTGTGACCAGGGAAAGTTCATTCCAGGATGGTTTTTGGCCGGCATATCCAGCTGCGGCTTCTTTGGTGATGGTTGCTGATTCTGTTTGGGCGGAACTTTATTCGTCAAAGTTTCACGGAATACATCTCGGGAATGGATTGTTAGGTTAGGATCCGCACGCTCGCCTTTCCAGTCGAAGCCACCTGGTGCCCGGTTCTCGATGTTGCTAACTTCATGGAGGAATTCGTCATCGTCATCCGCGCCAAATTCCTCGCCGAAATCGTCATCGTTAATCTCAATGGGCCGATTATGTCCTCCCATGTTATTGCTGAATAGATTCTCGTCTTCCTCCAAATCCAATTCTCCGAATTCATCTGGCGTATCCTGATGGACTACCGGCTCTGGCTTTCTTGGAGAACGACGGCGCTCGGGTGTCTCAGGTATCCGATGGGAGCGCTCTCTGGACTTCGAGCCCTGTTTTCCTGATGCACTACGGTCTCTGTGGGCATGGGCACCTAGATCTGGAGGCGGTAATGGAGAGGCGGCCACTTGCTCTTCGGCGAAACGTATATGGCGAGTCGGCGTCCACACTTCCTGAACAGGAACGTCATAGTGTTTGGTATATTGTGTTTGGGGGACACGATTGGGCCCTACTTCTCTCGAGACCTTGCGGACTGATCGGGCTGGACTTGCCTGGGTTGCCTGTATGACCACGTTACGACTGTTTTTGAATTCTGATTTTACAACAGGGTTAGACTGCTGCTTGATGGCCGCCGGTTCCAACAGGGAGTACATTTGTATCTGGATATCTTCGATAATCTTGAAAAGGCGCATGAGGGTTGGACCGTCTGTTTCGTCGAATTGCCCGATGTCCAAGTCGTGGTCTAACTTTTGTCTCACCCTTGTTTGCTCCGCCACATGGTCATCGTATTTGGTCTTCAATGTCATCAACTGCTCTACTGCAATTTTCCGTGTGCGGGCGCGTTCCATCCTTTCCTGTTCGCTTGGGTCGGGCTTCCCATGCTCGGAGAGATGAGCTACAAATGCAGCACGGGCGTTGTTCCAAGCCGAGCTCGCAGCATTGAGATGGCTTTGCAGTCTTTTGCCTTCTGTTCCCAAAAATGTATCGATAACTTCCTTTATTGCATCTTTCCTTTCCTTGGATAACTCGGAGGAGCTCGGTATAGGTTTGCTGGGTGCTGACACTGGCGTAGGTACGGCTTTGGCGTTCTTAGGTGACTGCGACTTCGCTGGAGTAGGAATAGAATCCTGTGCATGTTGATACGGGCTCGGGCTTCGCACCGTCTTCGCTGGCGAACGTATGGGGAGCTGGGTTTGACTTGCGGGGATGACTGCGTTTGACACGGGCGTCTTTTCACGCAGCTTCGTCCTGACTGGTGTTGGCGATTTCGCCCGGGATTGTGCATCAATGTCAATATCGTCTATCGTGCCAAATTCTTCATCCTCAGAGTCCAATACAGCATGTCCAACTCTACGGGTAGCAGATGTGCGCGCGTGTTTAGTTTTCGGTGTTGCAGCTGCGGCTGTTTCCGTGGGAGGCTTGGTCTTTCGTGGAGTAGGACTGCGAGTCTGTTTCCCTATCTTGCGAGCCGGAGCAATATCTGATGGCACACGGCTCAGAGACTTACGCTTACGGAGTTGTGTAGACGCTGTTTGCTCTGCCTCTTCCTTCTGCCGCTCCTCCTCTTCCAATTGTAACATTGCTTCCATATCGTCATCCTCAGTAGTCGCAGTTTGCTCTGGTGAGTGCTTTGCACCTCTTGCGACAGTGGAGTAAGGTGGCGGCGGACTATCCGGAGCCATGACCATATCATCGATATCGGGAAAATCGTCATCGTCGGGTTCTGGACTGAACGTAGGAGCCGTCCGAATTGGTCTGGGAGACTTGTTTTGTCGCAAGTCTGCTTCGTACTCTTCACTCTTCCGCTTTCGTCCTTTGGGTGTGCGCGTTGGGATTGGCGATGAGCGAGTCCCATCATCTCCGGTGAGATCAATTGAATCAATATCGATCGGCTCTAGGCGGTTCTTTCCACCAGTCCTGAACTGTGAAGCCGACGCTTTCATGTGCCCATTTTTCCTCAGCGCATTAGGGGTTCGATCCTTCGTATCTTTCCTGGAAGTCTTCCCGGGTTCCGCTATGCTGTTTTTATCTTGTCTTTCCCTACTTGCTGCCGCGGAGGGCGACGCATACTCTGGCAGCCCCGCCAATACAAGTCTAGGCTTTCCACTTGCTGGCGTTCCCCTCAGTCTTGCCATATCCGAGGTCGCGCTCTCCGTCTCTGGAGGATTGTGTATATCGATTGTCTTGGTCCTTGTGAGATTGCGGGGCGGGACGGGTCTGGCGACAGGTGGGGGAGGTGGCGCGGAGGCAGCTTCAGGCTCATCGTATGGTACTTGTGCGTCCAAGAAGGAAGAGATCTGTTCTGGGATTGTCGCGGAACTCGTGAGATCTGCTTCGGGGTCGTATGCAACGAGCGATGTCGCGGGCGGAATGAAGGGCTTCTCGGCGAGCAACCACTTGAGATGTTTACTGAGATTGTTCTGAGGCATGAGAGCGTCGCATAGTTGGTATAAGGCTCCGCATCGATAGTCTACACGCGCATCTGCAACAGTACCGCGGGTCTATAGGCGCGATGGTGGCGACATTTTGGTTGGCGTCGTAGGACGTGTTGTGCTAAGCCCGCAACGCGCCGCGCTAGCACCAAGTCACGTGCATGCCGACTCCACCGTGCCGTCGCGGAGTCAGACTTGCCGGTCTTTCACGACCATCTGCACACAGGAGTGGCGTAATGAAAGCCTGGACATCGATAACCCTGGATATCCGCGGACTCCGTTAGCTTCACGATGTAGATGGTTAGGCTGTGATGCAGGGCGGGCCATGAATCGCTTCTGGTAGGCCTAACGACTTGATCTTGAGTAGACTCAGGCCTGTCTTACTTCCCGTGAATTGCTCAAATTCAGCGTCACCACACTGCCAGTCTCTTTTAAAGCCACCGTATTTGTCTGGCTAGTGGTTGTAGCTACTGGGCTAAAAAATCCTCCTTCCAAAGCAATACCAAGCCCTCATCATGGAAGCTCAAAACCAGCAAACCTTCGAGCAGCTCTCTGCTGCAATTGCAAGCATCTACTCCCAGCCATCGCCCGAAGATGTCCTTCCGTCTGGGGCCATACTGAGGAGCGCTCGCGCTAAACTCCAAGCCCATCTTCCAACCCAAGGAGTAGGTTTTGAAGAAAGCATACGCCACCTACGGGAAGACCTCGCGCCGGGATTTAACGCCTCGTCTCGCTCCGCAAACTACTACGGCTTCGTGACCGGCGGTACCAACCAAGCAGCAGCTCTTGCCGATAATCTAGTCACAGCATACGACCAGAATGTGCAAGTTCACTTGCCGAACGAGACCATTGCCACAGACCTAGAGGATCGAGCACTGTCTTTACTCTGCGAGTTGCTGAACTTCGAACCTGCGCAATGGCCACACCGAATCTTCACTACAGGCGCAACAACAGCCAATGTGCTGGGTCTCGCTTGTGGACGGGAATACGTGATTGCTGAAGCTTCGGCACACCGCACGGATGCGGAGAACAGCGTTGGCGAAGTTGGAATCGTTGACGCTATGCGAACAGCCGGCATCGATGATATCCAGGTTCTAACCACTGTACCGCATTCATCTTTGAGTAAAGCGGCGAGCATCCTGGGCCTTGGACGAGCAAGTGTAAAGTGCCTTGGTTGCTCGGACGCACCTCACAAATTCGACATAAATTTGCTCAAGAAAGCGTTGGAACAACCTGGCGCCGCATCTATCGTGGTTGTCTCCGCCTCGGAGGTGAACACAGGAGTTTTCGCCACATCGGGCCTTGAGGAGATGCAGGAGCTAAGGAAGCTGTGCGACATGTACGGCGCATGGATACACGTTGACGCGGCATTTGGCCTATTTGGCCGGGTCCTCTCATCTCCCGCCTATTCTTCCATCATACAAGCATGCGATGGCTTGGAGCTGACGGACTCAATCACCGGTGACGGACACAAGTTACTTAACGTGCCTTACGACTGTGGCTTCTTCCTTTCCAGACATCGTAACATGGCCGAGCGCGTGTTCCAGAACCCCAATGCTGCTTACCTCGCCTCTGGCAACAGCTCCGATAGCATTATGTCGCCCCTAAACATTGGTCTGGAAAACTCTCGACGATTCAGAGCTCTCCCAGTGTATGCTAGCTTGATAGCATATGGTAGAGATGGGTATCGGGATATGCTTGAGCGGCAGATACAATTGTCGCGCGGTATTGCTAAATACATTCTGGAAAGCAGCGGGTACGAATTATTGCCACAGAAAGATGCCTCTCACGAAGAGATTCTGAATGACATCTACATCATCGTAATATTCCGCGCAAAGGACGAAGAGCTGAACAAGCAACTCGTCACCAAGATCAAAGCCACGAGGAAGATTTATGTATCAGGCACTTCGTGGGAAGCAAAACCAGCATGCCGTTTTGCGGTGTCGAACTGGCAGACGAATGTCCAGAGAGACTTGCCAATCATCAAACAGGTCTTACAGGATGTTCTTTGAGCGTACACCTGGCATCAACCAACAGGGGGCGCCTGTGTCCATGATCTCTACAATTCTATTGTGCAATCCACGTTTTCCATCATGAGCTTATGGAATACTGCAACGTTAAAAAGAGCGACGACCTACAAGCTACGCACAAGTGACTTTGAACCATAGCAGAGCTCTTTGATGGATCACACTCAGTTCCTTCAATTCCCAGGTCCCTTCCCACGGCCCCTTGAATGAAAGATAGTGCGAATATAGAGACATTGCAAGCTCCCATCACCTATCTTCTATGTCCTAACAGCAGGCGAAACAATCAAAGAAAAGCTGTTATGTTGATGCTTTGAAGGGAGCTAAGCGATATAACGAAGTTTAGCGGCAAAAAAAATAGATGGCGTTGCCATCCAATTCCCGAGATGACCACCATCAACGCAAAAGAATGTGGTTGGACGAAATGAACGTCGCGGACAAGATTCGAACTTGCGAGGCCGAAGCCATTAGATGACTGAATATGGGAATTCAAGTCTAACCCATTAACCACTCTGGCACCGCGACTGATGATTCGATGAAGAAAGAGCAAAACACAACATTTATATAATAAATATAACTAGACGAAATGAGCGCAACCCAAAGCCCATCCTCAAAGCTCAAGACGATGTGACAAGTTGGGTGGTTGAGTGGGGCAAAGTCAAGCCCTTGCAGCGCTTATCGAAAATCTCCATGTCAAACTCCATATTATTGGTCGACTAGAGACTAGACTTTCCACTCAGCGACCACGTCTTTGCGCCACCAACCTTCCCTTCCTGCTTCAATTTATCCAAGATCTGCAATACTCCCTTCTCAGCAGGCAGCCAAAGGCTCTCCGGATAGTCTTTGTATATGACTTTGACAATATCCATCGACTCCAAACCCTCTCCACTGTTATCCCCAGCCAAGACATCCAGAACCTGCTTCTCGCGCTGCCTGCGATGCTTGATGTATTCTGAGATTTTGGCGGGGCCGTCTTCGATGACGGGGCCATGACCGGGATAAGCGCGACCACCAAACTGATTTGACATGGCGTCGAGACTCTTCATGTATGTTGCTAGATCTTCGAAGACGGCTGTACCCTGTCCCAGCACATTGTCCGCAGTGAACATGGCGTCTTCTTCTTCCAGCACAAAAGCCATGTGATCTGTGGTGTGTCCGGGACAGTAGAAGGCGCGCAAGGTAGCGCCTTCGGCTTTAAACTTCTCCCCGTCGCTGATGGGGAGCCAGTCATCGTGCGGATCGTTCTTATAGACTTTGGTGTTTGGTGCGTGCTCGAGGAGGTCGGGGACTCCTTGGATGTGGTCAGGATGCCAATGCGTTAATAGCACTTTGTTAATTGCGATGTTCTGCTCTGCAAGCAGCGACTTTATGGATGCTATCC
The DNA here is from genome assembly GCA_029100535.1 of Stemphylium beticola. NCBI lineage: Eukaryota > Fungi > Ascomycota > Dothideomycetes > Pleosporales > Pleosporaceae > Stemphylium > Stemphylium beticola. Next base: position 68,040 of record JARBXR010000087.1, on the reverse strand, counting down.
ATTGTGGTTTGCCTTCGCCTGTGTCGATGAGGAGTCGTGATGCGCCGCGACCGACGACATATGTATTCGTGCCTGCACTACTTAACATGAGTTGCTTGATACCTTGCGATGCGCGAACCTTGCAGCGTGAACTTGGAGTTTGTCAGAGCAAGCCGTTTATTCGGATAGAGAGGCGCTCACCTTGCCCGGGTTACCACCAAGAACCCTGATGACCCGATCACTCAACTTCTCAATCTCCGGGAGAGATGCTAAAGACTCTACCATCTTGGAATACAATCGACGCGACTTGGATGTAGCTAACAGACATGCCAGTTGCGGGCGCAGCATGGTAACTCTTGCCCCAGCTGCAGGTGTCAGCTCAACAACACTTACCGAGGCTCATCGCTTATCGATAGTGGGGTGAGATCCAGACCATCCATTACGGCCTAGATACACACTGTGATTTTCCGCTTCCAGACGCCTGCACCTGCCAAAGAAAGAAACAACCAAGGAAATCAACATGGTGCCGCTAATCGAAGACGACGACGATATTCCGTGAGCAGTTCCGATAGGCTAACGTAATGTGTACTAAAACGGTAAAGACAGCTTTCAGGCAACGCCCTAGCCGCTTTACAGCAATTCTACGGCGAGCGAGATGAACGCGCAAAGCAATTTGAGGATCTGAAAGTCAAGGCAGAAGATGATTTTGAGGGGAAGCTATCCATGGAGGCATTCACGGAAGATTGGAATGCGAGTCAGTTTTGGTACAGCGATGAGACTGCGACAGTGCTTGCAAGGCAACTTCTGGGTGGCGCAACAGACGAGACGCGCATAGCCGTTGTGTCGGCGCCCAGTGCCTTTATCCAGCTGAAGAATCTACTCGTACGGCGTTGGTAATATTGCATGGAAGAATTGCGCTGACATTCGAGCAGAACTCAGGAGAAGTCAAATGCCGACCGGAGATCAAATTGCTGGAGTTCGACGAGCGTTTCGCGGTTTTCAAAGAATTTGTTCCATACGACTTTGAGAAGACGTTTAAACTGCCACCTGAGTTGAAAGGCACATTCGATGTGATTATATGCGATCCACCATTTCTGAGTCAAGACTGCCAAACTAAAGGTATATTCTCCACACACAACCGGCACCAAGCATTGGGCCTATCTAACAACAACATAGCTGCTCTGACTGTACGGTGGCTAGCCAAATCATGGACACAGGAATCACTTCGGCTCATCGTGTGCACTGGAGAGCGCATGGAGAGTCTGGTCACGGAGAAGCTTTACGGACGACTAGGAACCAAGACGACGGACTATGAGATTATGCACGCAAAAGGTTTGAGCAATGAGTTTAGATGCTACGCGAATTTTGAGTGCGAGGCGTGGAAGTGGAAGACGTTATGACACGCCGAAATACCACACTTGCGAGCCATAGCTAGAGGACCAGTAGACAGTTTTTGCAGTAATATCCAGTTTCCTATTCAGCAAAGCCCTTGATTGAGTATTTGGTCATACCATACACCGCGCCTGTCCCGCGTCGGTAGTAGCTTCTCATCGATTCGACGCCGGTTTTGGTAAAGTACCGAAGCAATATCAGCTTAACTATAAATACGCGAAGCACATGACATTGCCGTCTAGGATGGGTGCACTATGAAACAAGCTCTTTCGCAGAGTGCTCATCCAACAGACAGTCCTGCGCGAGCAGGTTGGCTAGGATGGTAAGCAGACTTTGTCGCGACCACGAGGCGCATACTACCATCTCTAGTGTTTGAGAAACTGGCGCTATGCCTAAGCCTGAAGGCATTCGATACGGAAAGACGAGAGTGACTGCCGTACTGCGACGAGATGTAGACGGCAAAGTATCACAACACGGCGTCTAGCACCGAAGCGGAACCGTCCCGCTAGACATCTAGCTACCCCACATGTCCCTCGGTCAACCCCCTCCACTTGGTCCTGAAGCTCAACCCTGCGTCATCTCCAATTGCTATCAAACCAGACCACGTACCCAACTAACCAACCAATATCGCCATTCAAGAGTACCACAATGTCTTCCGCTGCATGCATTTTCTGCAAGATCATCAAGGGCAAGTACGACCTTGACTAGCCGACTATGGCACACTAACGCGGCGTTACAGGCGAGATTCCTTCGATGAAGATCTTTGAGAGCGACAAGACACTTGCATTTCTCGACATTGGGCCTTTAAGCAAGGGTCATTCCGTACGTCTTCGTCTCCAAAACAAGGAAAAACGAATCTAACAATCTCTCCTCCTCATAGCTCATCATCCCCAAGCACCATGGCGCGAAACTCCACGACATCCCAGACGACCAGCTCTCCGAGGTGCTGTCGGTTACCAAGCGCATTGCCATTGCGCAAAACATCCAAGACTACAACATTCTGCAGAACAATGGCCGGATCGCACATCAGCTTGTGGACCATGTGCACTTCCATCTGATTCCTAAGCCGAATGAGAAGGAGGGGCTGGGCATTGAGTGGCCGACCAAGGAGGCGGATAAGAGCGAGTTGAGCAAGTTGTTGGAGGATATCAAGAGTAAGATGTAGAAGAAGAGCATGTATGAGGAATCGAAGCATGATGAGAGAGCACAGTAGCTTTATTTGGCGCTTTGCGGGTATTTCTATTCACCCTTGAACACGGGCTTCCGCTTCTCTCTAAACGCAAGGAGCGCTTCATCGCGATCTTTGGTCCTTACTACGAGTTCGTACGCAGCATTCTCGGCTTTCTCGCCCAGAGCACAGCCTTCCACCGCTGCGAGTGCAGCCTTGATGGCTATCGGGCCTCCCTCACAGATATCCCGTGCCAACTTGATCGCTTCATTCAAGACCTTTTTCCGCGCCTCCCCCTCTTGTTGCACGTCTTCTGCGGTAATCTCTACTAACCGGTCGCACAGCCCGAGGAAATAGGCTTCTGGTGCTGCGACCCTTCGCCCGGTCAAAATCATGTCTCGCGCTCGCGACAGGCCGATCAAGGCAGGGAGACGGTATGTACCTCCTGCTCCGGGTAGAATCGCGAGACGTGTTTCGGGCAGAGCAACGGTGGTGGTGGAAGCGAAGACGCGCATATGCGTTGTGAGTGCCAATTCAAGGCCGCCGCCAAAAGCCGGTGCTGCAAGCGCAGAGATTGTGGGGATATGCAATTGTGAAATCGATGCGAATGTTCCTCGCAATGAGGCAAGGAAAGTTGCTGTACTGCAGCTACTTGTTAGCATTCCCGCTTTTTCAAGGGGATATCTCAGGTGTGACATACTCTTCTTGTGTGAATGTAGCACGCTCCTTTAGATCTGCGCCTGCGCAGAAACTCGAGTCTACATCGCTTGCCAGGATCAACGCCCTCGTTGACCCATTGTCTCCTTCGTTCTGTATGCTGTTGATTTGGTGGTTCAGCTCCGCAAGCAATTGCCGTGATATCGCATTGCGCGCTGCCGGGCGGTTCAGGGAGAGGACTCTTATGCTGCCGCAGTGAGGCGCGGGCACGTTTGTGACGTTGATTGCTGGGCTTTGTGCGGTCGCGTAGGTGCGAGTTTGAAGGGCGCGGGAGAAGATGCGGGGGGAGGGGCGGAAGAGGGGCATCTTGGGTGCTTTCGACGGAAAGTATACAGAGAATTTAGAAAAGTCCTAGGTCCCCTAAAGCTATAGCAAGATAATCTAAACCTGCGGCGTCGGTATCGGGTATGTTGAAGTTTGGCAGCTTCATCGCGATGGACCGTGGTTAGCCGAGGCAGCTTCCTGCTGGGGTAGCGTATTCACTTGAGTATCCCACGCTAGGCAGCCAGCCCGAGTAAGCGTAAGCAAAAGCAATTCATATGATAACAATACGATTGGATTTATACTGCACTCTTGAAACCTTTTCAATTTCACAAGTTACACACTTTATTTGACATTCGATTTACTTAATTCGCAGGAAGTACTTTGCGTTGTAACCCTGCTTGATATCTCAGCTGTGGGATGAAACCCAGACCAGATCCACGACCATGCAGTCTCTCGAACAACGAGCATCTCATCCCCGTCCCACCCTTACCACGCTACCCTCCGAGCTCAGAAAACTGATAGTGTCATACCTAACGCCCACATCCATTGAAGAGATCAAACCAGGATGCAAACGCCATCTCCAAAGCGCCAATCTAACGCACTCCAGCCTACGAGAATGGGCGACGGAATATCTATTCAGAGACATGACACTAGCACACGTGCTACTAGGAGCATCAAGTGGGCTAGAAATCTTCGCCGTGACGCCAGAAAACAGCCACCTGCTCAAACACGTCAAGCACATCATTGTCCAAGTACGCAAAGAAGAAGAAACAAAGCTCCATATCCGCTTCCACAAAAGCAGAAGATTCAGGAGAGAGCATCATACTAATGTGGCCAAAAACAGGTCTCACCAGCGATCCGCTGGGAAGTCGGACTCCCCAACCCCTTCCTCTTCGACCTAGAAGAAGTAACGCAGCAGCGCCTCTGCCACCGCTTCCGCGTCACCTCGGCCAGCTCGATGAGCGCCTCACAGCAGGCATACTGCGCCTCGTACCACGAAGCCATGGTCGAGCCATTTACTGAAAACCGGCGATGGTACCAACTGCTGCGCAGCGCGAACAACAGTTTCGCGCGGATATTCGCCCACTTTACCAATCTCTCGTCCATCTCGATTGCAAGCTGTGAGCGCGTCGACCACCCGCGTCCCACTAGCACGAGCACGTTCGTCCTGCAGCACGGCAGCGCTGTTGTCCAAGACGTGCATCCTGTTTTCGTGGAAGATGCAACCGTGAATATGGGATGGGCTAGTGCTGTTATTTTGCGCTCGGCTCCACGCTGCGTAACCAATTTGAACCTCTCGATGGCAAACATGGATAACTTTAGTTCTGTGGCCGCTGTAAATCGCCTCCTCAGTTTGAGCTACAGACACCCTTCTTTCCCTACTTCGCCGTCTTACCTGTGCCATATCACGCGCCTTAGCCTCAGTCTCCGCGGCGTCGCCGGCACGCATGGAAAACGCGAGTGGGCTGGCGACACGGGTAGTGCTGGCGGTGTGCGGTTCTGGACTAGGGAAATTAATAGTATGCGGCAGCTCCGCGAGTTGGTGCTCACAAACGACCTTTCTGAAGCTGAGGATATCAGGTTCTCCGGCTTGGAAAACTCCGATCCCCAGGCTTCGGTGCTGGGTTGGTTGCTTCCGGGGCTTGAGCTGCAGGAACTGAGGACGTTGAGGTTATGTGGCGTTGTGATGTTGGAAAGAGATTTGCGGGATAGTCTCAAGGGGCGGTGGCCGAGGTTGCAGAGGCTGGTATTGGATAGCGTGCTGTTGATGCGTAAGGGGAAGGATGAGGACACGGTTAAGAATCATCTCAAGGGGGCGGCGTGGCTTGCGTTCTGTCGCCTGATGGTGGGCGAACAGCCTGATTTTGCCATTGAGCTCGTGGGTCCACGGTCGGGTTGCGGTGCTCTTTGTCCGGCGCGTGTACATGCACAGTATGGAGAGGAGTTGGGAAAACTGAGTGGTGTTACTCTTGTTTCCTAAGATCGGATTGTCGTCGTTTGCCTTTCACCTAGGAAGTTTTGGCCGGATTACCCGAGTAGTTTTCTTCTTGTTCAACACTTTCGTTCTTGTGTCCCCTTTATACGGGATGGAGTAAGAGCGAGAGTTAAGCTGCGGAGGAAAAGTGGTAATCATGACAATGACTGCTCTTCTGCCAGGAATCGAGCGAATGTAGCTCAGCTTGAGGAATATACAGTCCGCTTTTTATTGCTATTCAACTAATTGTAGTTGAATCACGCATTGGAGGATACATGTAAAAGACTGTCTTCCCGAATTAATACCCATTACGCAGCGCCCCTAATGCCAACAAGCAAGGAAAAGTCGCCGCCCCGAACTGCTACGAACATCCACACGCACACATACAAATAGTCTGGTATAGATTTAATAATACAGCCTAAACACACCTCACATGACCATAACCATCAATCATCTCAGTAAAATATTCCCAGCTTATCATCATCAACTCTCATATATACACCCATCGAGCACTTCCTCCCCCCCCCCTCCTCACATTATAAGCCTTAATCTTTACTCCTCAGCAACAATATCCCTCTCCCTACAAACAACACAGCCCCTGCCAACAGCTTTTTTGATAACATGTGCATGTGCCACCTTCGCGCCCACACTCCTCGTCCACCTACCCCCACTCTCCTGCGCATCAGAAGCGAGTTGCTGCTGCAACCCCGCTGCTACACTTGCGCTCGCACTTGTCTTGGGAAGCAGACAGCTGAGATGAAAAACGTGGCCGCATGCGAAACCAACGAGGGTGTCGCGGGAAGGGGGCGTGGGGGTCGCTCCTTCAACAATGGCAGATTCTTCTTCGGCGGTGGGTAGGCTGAAGGGGTGGTGGCAGCCAACGCAGTGGCCGGGTGGTGCATCACCTTCTGGTGCTTCTGCGGGAGCGGGATCGAGGTTTGGTGCGTTTGTGGTAGAGGACACGACCGTTGCTGTTTTGTCTGCTTTGGCTATGTATTTTGCTGCGGTTGCGGGGTCGATGCCTTTGGTTTCAATGTCAATTTGTCCTTTTGGATGATGGTGTTTTGTCTTTTGTCGCTGGCTTTGGCCGCCAGAGGGAATCACTTCGAATTTTACGCCGCGTTTCTGGCCGGAGCGCAGCGTGTCCATGCCAGCTGCGACTTCGCCCCGGAGAACTCGTGCAACGCCTTCTGATATGGAGTATTGAATTTCGTATTCGCGGACCATACGGCCGATGCCGTCGCGGAGGCCTTCGATTTCGAGGCCTTCGGGGATGCGTCGGACGAGCTTGATTGGGTCGATTGCTGTGCCTACTTCTTCGAGGAGACCGCGGATGAAGTGCGGCTTGTCCATTGAGTACTCCAAAAGATCATTCCAGAGATCAGGGTCGTCCTGCTCCTTGGCGAAAGATATAGCAAAGCTAACGTCAGACAGCTTCTCGATGATAAGATATAGAGCGCGTTTGGTTTGACCTGTCTTGGAGAGGATATGTCTAGAAAAGTTAGTTCCTCGATCGCAATGATGATATGAGGGACAACACTTACACAAGCTCTGGAGTGTACTCTCTCTTCTCGCACTCTGCAGTAGCCTTACTCAGATCGTAGCTTTGAGACTTGCGCAGATACTCCATGAGCAACGGCCGGTCGTATTCCGCGAATAATTCGACCATGAGGTCTGCAAACTCTTCTGCCACGAGCTTGCCATCAGCGGCCAACCGGTCCTCAGCTACTCGTTCTTTAGCCGTCTTCCCAGTCCGCTCATGCATTTCCGGTTTCCAAAGTTTTCGCAGATAAAAGTGCAAAAAGGGCCTGAATGATGGCCCCTTCGCATCCAGTTGATCCTCAACATCACCGGCTGGGATAGTACCTCGACAACCCTCCTCCACAAGTACATTGATAGCTTCCGCTGATGCCTCCTCCAAATCTTCCAACTTTGTCGATGCCGACTTCATTTGCTCTTTCGTTACTCCCATCATGATAAAGCCAGGAATGTCATCACGTACGGCTTCCACAAGATGGAAGTCGCGTATGAGGGCCATAGCAGCCTCCGCATTCTGCAGGCGGATGTAGCAGCGCAGTGCCTCTCTTTGCCGGCCACTTGCCAAATACAACTTTGCCAGGCCGTCTTGCAGTATCCGCCAATCCCGTCCTTGCTCACCACCCTCAATAGACTCTTCCGTGATATCACCAGCAGAAAGCTTGCTCTTGATGGCTTCGATGACACTGTTAATGTCGAACAGATCCGGATCCCAGTCTTCGAGCAAGTGCTTGAAACGTATGCGATCGTGAATGATGTAGTGACCAAGAATTACCTCGTAGACCATCGATGGTAGTGGTGGCTGTATAGGCTTTTTAGGAACGTACGGCGAGATCTCATTGAAATGATTCGTCTGCGCAAACTTCCATACCCAATGTTCCCATCGTGTAGAAGTGCCCAGTACGCGTCCAGCAACCTTGCCTGCTTGTTTCCAGTCTCCAGAGCTGACGAGCTGCTGTACCCACAAGTCTCCAATTCTGCGTTTCTCTTTTTCCACCGCTGAATTCTGACTGGCCTTTGTGGCAGACAATGTAGTCTGAGACTCGTTATCATCAGCAAAGAACTCGTGCAAGCTTCCTTGCTGCCGCACTGGAGTTCCAGACTCAGAGGCGTCCGAAGGTACCTGCGAGACGGACGATATGATTTCCGGGTGGTCCTCCAGCAGCTCCCAGGCATCTTTGAAGTTTTCATGCTCCAATTCCCACTGGAAATGGTCCGAGAGTTCTCGCTTGATGGCCAGTACGCAGTCGTATGGACTCTGTATAAAGACCTTTAGACCTGCACTGGCGGCATTCGGGTGTGCCTGGGGTTGACGCTTGGTGGACATGGTGCCAGCAGCGTTTCCAGCGCTGGCCGAAGACATGGATGGTGCCCTCGATGGTGGTTTATCAGAGCCGATGGGGAGGTTCATCACACTTGCTCCGGAACTGAATATGCGTGCCGCACTAGCGCCGACATCCCAAATTCCTCCCCCAATAGCCTCTAGTGCACTTCTTTGCGCAGGGGTCATTATCTTCGGATGTGGCACGTATAGCGTACCCAGATGGTAGTCCGCAGCCGAGAGGCTCTCGTATCTACTAACGGTCAGGGAGTCAACCTCAACTTCATCCGAGGTCGCAGCATCTATGAGTTTGAGTTCCGGAGAAAGACCGTTTGTGCGACGATGTCTTCCGCCGCGAGGAGTCGTATCTGGTCCGGAGACGGGATTGTCGTCATCGTCGCGGGTGCGGTATGCAAGAACAAGAAGTAAAGAAGGGGTATAGAGCGAAATGCCAGAAACAATACAGTCGTCGAAAGTGATGCAGCGGATAACATCGGCGCTTCCTACCGATCTCTCACCCACGTTGTGGCCGACACCAGCCCCTCCAGGGTGTACGTGAACGATCCAGGCCGTATCGCCCCATCCTATGATGAGTTTTTCGAAATTCTTCTTCTTCCCTCCTTTGGCTGATTGGGGCGATCGGTTATGCGGCAGCGTAGCATCAGACTTGTCGGCAAGATGGTGGCCGTTCATGCTCATGATGGCGTCGTCGTCGGACTCAAGCGATCGGTCGTCGATCCATTCTATCCGCGCCTTCCATACGCTGGCCATGTCCTGCCATATGCGACGGTTTGGCTTCTCGACGATGCCAATTCTCCTCCATGCGTCATCTGAATCTGCACTGTCGAGGTGAAGGTCTGTTCGCATGAGGCGGACGCCATGTTCGTTTGACCATGCCACAAACTTGCCAGAGAGGGACCATTTGATGGCGGTTATGGTGCCTTCTCCCGAGTGTAGGATGGTATCCTTGCCTCCATGTCCACCCAAGCCAATCGCTCCGAGCCATCCTTGTGCTGTTTGAGATGCCGAGCTGGTGTTGGCGTTGGATCGTACGCCGGTTGGTCCACCGACGGTATGAATTAGCTCGCCGGCCAGTCCTCCAGACAGGTATGAGCGATCGTTCTTGTAGTCGGGCGAGAGAGCAACTGCTTGTACCGGGCGGCCAAAGTTTCGCAGCGTGACATCCTTTGGGTCGATAAGGGACGATACACATACATGTCCGTCTATGGAAGAAGAAGCTATGTATATCTGGTTCGAAGGTGTAGAGGGTACTTGAGCTTGTCGCGGCGTGCGGGGAGACGAAGTGTTACCGGCTGGGGAGTCGGTCCGTCGAGTAGATGCATTTGTCTGGTCGGTAGATCTAAGATCTGAGGCAGTCGGTACAAAGGGCTGTGAAGCAAGCAGTGGCGACACCGACAGGGCAGTTACAGAGGCAGCCGGATGCGCATTGTAGGTGCGTAGGATTTGGAACGAAGGTATGCTCAAGGCGTGCTATCCAAGTCAGTATGGTGGTGAAGGCCGGGGAAGCTCTAGAGACTCACGATATTGCCATTATGGGTGCCTACAATCTATATACAGTCTTAGCATATGCTTCGCAGCCTGCAATACTCATGCACTTGGAAGCTTGGAGCTATGACCGTACCATCTTGTCCCCCGCGACCATGAAAGTGGCTGTCGCATCGCCATTTCGATATATCGGCCCCAAGTCCCTCGTCAGGCGACTGTACTTGAGCTTCGGCTCTTCGTCGACATCGTCGTCGTCGTCGTCTTCTTCGTCCTCCGAGTCCGGCTCGACGTTGTCCGGGGCTTCTTCGCTGGCTACCTTCTCAAGGTGTGACTCGTCGCGCACCGGCGTACGCGGTTCATCGTCTGTATTATCCGCAGCCATGCTGGCGACATGAGCTGCGGCAGGATTGGAAGAGACCTAGAAAAAACTCGGGCGCGTGGAGAGGTGAGAGTCGTTGTGATGATACCCCGTCGATCTAGGCCTATGATGCTGGCCAAGGCGATTCCCGCGGACTTGCAAGGGTCTATGCTCTCCTCCGCAATGCTCCACAAACCTTCAGCATTGATCGCCTGCCTTAGTCGCTCTTTGCTGGAAATTATGTCCGAGACACTCCTGCGCTGGCGATGACGAGCATTCGACCCTACGCATTCCATAGCTTGACACGATGTCTCGCTCCCGCTGTGCGCCTGCCACGTAAAACCCGACCCACCCAATTGTTGCCCATCCCCGCAAAAACGCCCTTCTCGTCGACGGCGACATGTGGAAAAAAGATTGATTTTACCCAGAAGCAAGAGGAGGCGGCCACTAAGGAGGATTCGGGGAAAGACGAGTCTGCAAAAGAGTCTCAGGAGAAGGCAGATCGGAAAGCCGGTCGCAAGAATGCTGCCAAAACATCATCCTTGCGAAGTGTGGCAGTAGAGGCGCAGAGGTCCAGAGCTTTTGTAAAGTCAAGAGGAAGGACACGCTTCATCGACCCAGATGCCCAGACCAAGACTGTAACCGCGTATTGCGCCGCCGAGACATACGACATCTCTACCGCCGCCCGACTAGTCAAAGCCCAAGGCTACGAGTTGGATCCTTTCCAAACAGGACTATACCCCCAAGTCATCCACGTGCAAACTTCCGACCGGCCCTCCGAAGTCAAGGACTTCCAGCAAGGCGACATCTTCATCTTCCCCTCCGGCACGGTAGTAACATGGAACGTGCGGGAGCGAGAAGCCCTGAAGCTGGTCAACCAAATCCTCCCCGCAGCAGCCGAAGGATCGCATCTTGATCTTCTCGAAACCGAGGATCTCGACTACCTCGAAGACTCCAGCAAAGAGACCAGCGAAGTCGTTGGCGACACCATTGTCCTAGGCACAAAAGCCGAGCCGCCATCAGACCATCCCACGCCATCTCACACCGACGACCCCGACCCGCAACGCCACGAAGTCGACACCGTCCTTGCGAAAATCGCTTTCTCCTCCGGCCTCGCCCGCAGCACCAAGCTCGCCGTCCTAGAAACCCTCTTATCCGCATACCAGCACTCCACCCGCGAGATCCCCACCATGCTCGCCTCGTCCAAGACTTTCTCCCCTCGCCGCAGCGCCCCCTTCACCCGCTCCTTCATCCTGCGCAAGACGGGCGAACTCCTCTCGCTACGTGCGCAGCTGAATCTCTACTCTGAGCTTACTGACTCCATGCCCGACATCTTCTGGGACTCGCGGCACGAGCTGGGGCTAGGCGAGTACTACGACCAAGTCGGGCGGGCGCTGGACGTGGGCGTACGTATCAAAGTGCTCAACGAGAAGATTGGCTTTGCACAGGAGATTGCGAGTGTGTTGCGCGAGCAATTGAGTGAGAAACACGGGCTCAGGCTCGAATGGGCCATTATCGCTTTGATTGCTGTCGAGGTCGTGTTGGAGTTTTATCGGCATTGGGATGAACGTCGGGATAGGGATGATCCGGAGAGCACGGAAGCGTTGCTGAGGAGATACTTGGAGGAGTTGGCGATGGAAAAGAAAGCACGACTCACGAATCAGGATGGTTAGACATGATTAGAAAGACGAAGGATGATACCCCACTCAACTCAGAGCTTACTCTTTTTCTCAATAGACTTTGATTGCACACAAAGGAAAAAAGGCCTTGGATTCTAGAGACCGTGGCAATACATGAGCTCAAATATTTACAAAGCTTGCTTGTCTATTGGTCGTCAATGACGTGCAGAAACTTCTTCTCTTCCCTCTTCTCCTTCTCGCTCATGGGCGGCAGATCGTAGTAACTCGAGCTTCGGTATCCCCTGAGGTACTCAAATGTCAAGCTCTTCAGCTCAACAGGCTCAATGCCCAGATCCTTGAAGGTCTTGGCGTTCTTGTCAATGACCTGGTCGATGAACTCGCGCTCAACCTCGTCGCCTGAGTGAATGGGCCACCAGAGCAGCTTGTTCGCATACTCTGCGATGGGCTTAAGGAGGCGCTTGGGGATGTTGACGTGGCGACGCGGCTTCATGGCCTCCTTCTCGACGAGCTCATTGATCTCGGCCATGGAGTACTCGGTAGGACCGTAGAGTTCGTACGTCTCAGCCGCGGTGGTGTCATCGTTGAGCATGTGCTCCAGAGCCATGGCGACGTCAATGACGTGAACGGGGCGAAGGCGCTCCTCTAGGTTGTTGGAGGTGATGACGTTTGTGGGGGAAGCGAGGCGGTGGAGAAGACGGTCCTCGTATCCGAACATGGGTGCAGGTCGGACAATGGTGGTCTCTGGGTAGATGGAACGGGCTACCTGCTCACCCCTGGCCTTGGTGCGGTAGAACTCGGATGGTGAATCGAGCTGGGCGCTGTGCGATGAGACGTGCACGAATCGGTCAATGTCGTACTTGGCAACGGCATCCACGATACGCTCTGTTCCGTGGACATGTACATCCTCGAGGTCAAAGTTCTTGGTGGGGTAGTCACGACCAATAAGGTTGTAGACAATGTCAGAGTGTCGCACGCTCTCTTCGATGGACGCGGTGTTTCGGAGGTCCATTTCCATAAAGATGACCCTGCCCAAATCTCCAGCAACCTTCAAGTGACGCTTTGCCATCTCCTCGCGGAAAGGCACGATTACATTGCATCCCGAACGAGCTGTTCCGGTTGGTTAGCGCAACATTCCTCCTTTTTTGCAGGCATTTTGACGCACCCAATCTGTTCACAATGTATCGTCCGAGGAATCCAGTGGCTCCGAAGACGGTCGCGGTGTATCCTGCATTTGTGTGAGCGGGTCGTCTAGTATGCTGACGCGGGTCGCAGCGCACCTCCGAGCGAGGATCGTCCACCGGAAACAGTTAGAATCGGCTTTCCAGTCCTATTCATCTATTAGCGAGTTCTTCGCGCTTTGCTGATGGACATATCCCACCTAGTTATCCTGACATCCGAGTTGAGTTGTTGCCGGCAAACTGAGGTGGAGAAGTTGGCTACGCGCTTGGAGGGCAATTGAGCCGACAGCGCCACTGGCGACCGAGCGCAGCGGAGTGGCAGCATGGTTGCGGCGTTCAATGGCTGCTGAGATATCGTGTATAGCTTCTTGCGAAGTAGCTGGGACGAAGGGACGTCGGTGGTGCTGCGGCTTGGCGCTATACGCTAATGGTAGCTTCCGCCGCAACGCCATCAGAGCAACGCATCCCGCACTCAAACATACCGCCCGCCCTTGTGCTCCACCCCAACACGACCGTCTTCCGCACTTGACAACCATACTCGGGCCTTTACACATCAACCCAGATCCACCGCAATCATGGCCATGGATACAGACGCCATCCCAAACCTTCTTGGCGACGCGCGGGACGAGGCACCGGAAGAGCTACAGGAATACTTCATCGCCTTTGAGGACTATTGGGAGCGAAAGCTATGGCACGAGCTAACGGACAAGCTCATCGACTTCTTCGACCACCCCGAGAGCGCCAAGCAGCGGATACCCTTCTTCGAGAACTTCATCAAGACGTTTGCCAACAAGATCAACCAGCTCAAGCTCGTGACCTTGGGCCTGAATGCAGCCTCACAATATCAGGGTATGTTGAGCCACGCGGGCAGACGCATTCGCAATACTGACGTTTGCAGATGACAAGGAGCGCCTCACATTCGTCAACGATCTCGCAAAGAGCGTCAACAAGCCCGCCTCGCAGGACGCCTACGTATACGCCACAGTCGCTGCCGCCAGCATACAGCTGCGGTTACGGGATGAGGAGGGTGCAAAGCAGAAGCTAGAAGAATGCGAGCAGATAATTGAGCATTTCGATTCCGTCGAGACCGTCGTCCATGCCTCATTCTACCGTGCGAGCGCCGAGTACTACAAGTCCAAGCACGAGTTCGCCGCATACTACAAGAACGCCCTGCTGTTCCTTGCCTGCGTTGACCTCAACGATCTGGAACTTCGCGAACGCCAGTCCCGCGCCTACGACCTCAGCATCGCCGCCCTTGTCTCCGACTCCATCTACAACTTTGGAGAGTTGCTCTTACACCCCATCCTCGACTCACTTGTCAACACCCCGCACGCGTGGCTGCGCGACCTTCTCTTCGCCTTCAACCGAGGTGACCTAATGGCATACGACGTCCTCTCCAACAACATCACCAAGGTCCCGCTCCTAAAGGAGCACCAGACCTTCCTCTACCAGAAGATCTCGCTCTCCGCCCTCACAGAGACCGTCTTCCGCCGCCCACCACACGACCGCGCCATGACCTTTTCCGAAATCTCACAAGAGACAAAGGTGCAGCCCAACGAGATTGAGCATCTGATCATGAAGGCCTTGAGTCTGGGCTTGTTGAAGGGCCAGATTGACCAGGTCGCCGAGATTGCGCGAATCAACTGGGTACAACCAAAGGTGCTGGACATGAAGCAGATTGAGGGCATGAGGACACGTTTGAAGGAGTGGGACGCCAGTGTCAACCAGCTGGGCAACTGGATTGAGGGCGTAGGCAAGGACGTGTGGGCTGCTTGAGCGGGTACCAATACCTGTCTGTAGCAATCATTCGGAGTTGCCTTACAAAGAGAGGCAGCCTCTAGTCCATAGACGAGTAGCAGACCGCTGCAACAAAGAGGCCTGCACACTATGTAATCGTAGATAATCACCAGCACAGTCTGTAAGACGGTTGATGAACGAAAAGACTCATGACACTATCTCACATTCTCTTTCACATGCCACTCGTGACATTTCCAACCACTGACTTTTCTTAAACACTATACTGTACAACAACAACCCTCTTCACATCTCCCCCATCCAAACCCCCTCACTCCCACATCCCCGTCGCAACAACGACAGCCCCAACAAGCCACGCGGGGAACCAAACCAGCCAAAACACAACCTGCGTCCACATGCCCCAAACATGCCAACCAATAGCGCTCTGCATGAGGACATGCGCCAGATCCGCGCCGAGCACCTTCGCCCCCGTCTGCACAACGAGCACAGGGTTCAGCAGCGCAAGGACAAGAAGTTGCAAAGCCGTAGCCCCACTACTACTACTCCTCCGCACAAAGCTCAACGGCACACAGGCGACGCCGACGATAACGCTGAGGGAGAAATTCAGCGTCGCGAGCGCGGCGAGAAACATGCCGAGGAGAAGCAGCGAGAAGCATTGCAGGAGACACAGGGCCTGCGGGGTGAGCACGTCGGGGGCGGACCAGAAAAGGAGGAATGTGATTGCGAGCGGGGCCAGCGTGGTTAGATTGCAGGCTGTGAGGAAGAGGGCGGGGAGCTTGGCGGCGTCCCAGTTGTTGAAAAGGTAGAGGGGGACGAGGCCGGTTGCGTGGGCGGTTAGGACCAGGACTAGGGGGAGGAGGAGGTGGCGTTCTGTTATTTTTGTTGAGGCGACGGGGACGATGGCTAGGGAGCCGTCTTTCCCCACGAGTTTGGTGGGCGGTTCGTCTTTCGTGGGGTCTTTTTTCGTGGCTTCGTCTTCCTTGGGCTCTTCTTTCTCGGAAGAAACCTTCTTTTCGGTCGAGGAGGTCGAGTTGTTGGCTTTTGTAGCTTCTGGCTTGGTAGCTGCGGGGTTTCTAACGGGCTGCTCAGCACGTCCACTCTTGACCCAGAGAGCCATTGCCGCGATACTAAAGTTGATGGCGATCATCATAGCAGACGGGAGGTAGGTGCCGATGCTGACGAAGCGCTTGTCTTGCAACAAGAGGTAGAAGAAGAAACTCTGGTGAAAGTGCTCAAGGAGGTTATTCAAGCTTCGGAACAGCGATTCAACAGTCTTTCCAAGCGACATCTCATCATGCCACCCATTTCCCACTGTCACCAGCGTAACGGCATCGACGTGGTATGGGATGAAGGACGAGTGGGGTCCAGTCGCGTGGCCCAGACCTTGCGAAAGCATGCCTCGAAGCATCGTCTGGAGGCGCTCTTTGTATGAATCGTTGTGGCTCCACATGCGCTGAATCACACAGCCAATGCCCAATTGCCCGGACGCGATCTGAACCGCGGTATTGAACAAGTCAAGGTTTGGCAGCTGGCCATTGATGCCATCGTACACCACATGCAGCTTATCGTATCGGTGGCCCCATGGACCGGCGGGATAGTCGACAGCAACAGCACCCTGCAATGCCCCGCTCTTGATCTTCAAGCTTTCGACATATCGCTCGTCATGTCCTTCGTGGTACGCATCGACCCAGGCCTGCGATCCGATTGTGCTATCTCCGGGGATGAGGAAGATGATATCCTTGCTCCAAAGACTCCATCGCTTGAAGTAGCGTGCCAACGTGAGGACCAATGCGACACCGGAATTATTGACCTCGTCGTCCATGTTCTTCCATGCTCCGATTAGCACAATGGCCTCGGTGGCGTCGGCGCGAGGACCCTGGAGGATAGCGTAGACATTTTCGTTTTCGATGGTGCGGTTCGAGACGGTGTAGTTGTAGTGCTGTGTTGCGACTTTGAGGTTCTGTTCACGGAAGATGGATTCTAGTTTTTGAGATCGTCTTTGGCATGTTAGCTTTGCAGTCGCCGGTTTACACTACAACACCCACTCTTTGACGGGCTTATCTTTCAACCCGTGGACCTCATGGCGATAGGCCCGAAACACATTGTGCTCACTGCCCGTAAAGTACGTGTGTACTTGTCCAGGTAGGAGCGCATTCTCAGATATATATGTCCTCCGCGAGTATTCGTTCAGCGGAAGTACCAGTAGCCAGCCTATACCGACGATGATCAACAGAGCGGAGAGGTACGGCGGTATCTTCAATAGACGTTGATCTTGCCGAAGCGCCAACAACGATGCTTCGCAAGTTAGCTGTGACGTCGACCTCTATTCCCAATCGCAAGACTTACAGAGCAATGCCATGATTACCTCTCAATCGCGTCATGTAGGAGACCAGGGAATAAAAAATGGAAAAGGAGTCGTGTCCGTCTTTCTGCCCAGCATCCCACCTCAATCCGTCTTGGAAGGTGGTAAGTTGACTGCGGCGGGAGGATCGTCACTAGAGCAACGCGACCCTGGACCCTAGTCCCCTACTAATCTTCTGTCCGCCGGGCTCGTCTGGCAGCAGCAGCAGCAACAACGCGCTTGCATATCAACAACTGCGCCGCTCCGACCATGCCCGCAACTTCGCTGCCCCAGTTCAATCCCGCGCGCATACGGTCGTACATTCTGCGTCTGCCTTTTTGCACAAAAGTACTCGTTGCCGCCATTGTAGGATTATGGATTGCGACGATTCCCTTTCCCTGGATACTCGACTTTGGGCGGTTGGAGCCGGCTAAGATGGACTTGACCCAGAGTATGTTTTTTCTTTGGTTTACCGGGAGGAATGATATGGGGCTCGGTGGCTTGTGTTTTCATTTTCGGGCTGCGGCTTTCTCGGAAGCTTGGGGATGGGACTTGAGAACAAGGGATTCGCGGAGCTTATTGTGGGACTGCTTTTGCGATACGATGGCTTCCTGCTTATCTAGGATGGAAATAATGCTAATCTATCATGTGTTATAGTGCACCGCCTCAACTTGTTTCCCGTCCTGCATTGGAACTTCATCCACATGATCTTCAATCTTGTCGCTGTAACACCACTCATCGAGCGCTTCGAATCCGAATACGGAACACTAGTCACACTGGCGCTGTTTACTGGGCGTAAGAAATACCCGGAGAATTGGAATGGATACCCAGGCTGATCATATGGCAGCTTTTGGAACGATACCAGGAGGCGTATACACGCTGCTTGAGAAGTTCGTTCTGAGGAGCAATACTGCCGTCATGGGCGCGAGGTACGCAGATAGCATCACGTCAAGATTGAAATCAACTACTAACACAACGCAGTGTATGGGTATTCCTCCTACTCTCAGCCGAAGTAATGAAAACACACAAGACAAACCCCTCTTTCAGGTACCCAAACACCACACCACCTCTTCCACAACCCCACTACTAACCTCTCCCAGTGTCGGACCCTACAAGATCCCCACGTGGACCACCCCGCTCATCCTCATCGTCTTGACCAGCATCCTCGTCCCATACGTCAGCCTAGTCGGCCATCTCTGCGGCGCCGGCCTCGGTTACCTCTGGGCCACCGGCTACATCAAGTTCCTCGTCCCCCACGAGAAGATCCTAAGGTGGATTGAAACAAAGCTGAACCTCTTGGGCCGCCTACCGCACTACGTTAGCGTGGACCAAAAGACGTACGGACGCTATGGCGTTCTGCCCACAACGAGCGTCCCGCTGGGTAGCAGGAGTCCCGACGGCGGACAACGACTCGGGCCATGAAGTTGAGGATGAACAAGCAAGCGATTCGATATTGCAAGGCGGGAACTTGTCTACTTGGCGTTTTTCTTCCTGCATCACATACGGCGTTTGACATTTGATCTTTTCTTCCGTAGTGAAGAACGGGTTTTAATATTTGCCGCATCAACGACCTGTTCTTTTTTTTCGCCAAACCTTGTACAGATACATAGATTTAACGCGCCATGCTCATAATTCTAATGTTCTTAAAAGTTACGCTCTCTCGCGTTTTTCCACTCTCTTTTTCTACTCAGCCAACCATGGTTCTTCCATCAAACCCCCACCCCACCCCAATCCTTCAGCACCCCCCGTACTAGCCCCAATCTCAATCTCAACCACACAACCCACAGCCCCTCATCGCAGACTCTTCCCCCCGCCCCACCACCCATGTCATCCCCCATCTCCAACACCAGTTTCCTATGTTTGTGTCGATATTAATTATTTTACTCCTAAGTTTTCCATCAAATCATCACCAACGCGAACGGGCTGTTCGCGCAATCTTGAAATTATCTCAAAAGTCTCGTTGGTGTAGTTGGTTATCACGTGGGTCTCATATTCTCATGTATGACTACTAGGTTTCTAGTGGATATCCCAAGGCCGCCAGTTCGAGTCTGGCACGGGACAGGTGATTTATTTTTGCGTTCTCAATAGAGAGGACCGAGAATGTGGGGTGTTTTTTTTTGGTTTTGCGTGGATGGCTGAGGGTGCGACGTTGTGCGCTGGTGGTGGTGGGGTGGCCATGTAGTGCAGTGTAGGCTCAATATAGATATGGAATTCTGTAATCCATGAGAGAATGGGGACTGTTATTTATTTTCGTTTTCCGATTCTCGTACTGTCACGATTTGCTCTGTTGGTGTAATGTCGTGTTGGTCACTAGCAAGGCGTCTTGAAAATTATCTGCAAGGGTACGTTGATGGTGTGTTTTAAAAAGCTTATCCTAGAGAGGTCATCGGCGTTTGCAAGCAAGCCCGGGCTCCCATGCCTAGCTCAATCGTACATGGAAGCTCGGTTTCGAAATAAACTCGGTAACCGCACATGGGGAGGCAATGCTATTGCGAAGTGGCTGTATACTGCAGTGGTGATGGCTCAATGATACGACCTTGAAGCAGAGAATCTGTATATTGTTTGCGGTCTCTGACTATGTGCTGACTTAGTGGGTAGTTGTTTTATTTTTCTCATTTCCTTCCACGGTGAGAACGCTACGGAAAAGTCTTCCTCTACTGTACCGTACACTGCCCAGCTCTACTACCAATCGGACTATGAATTCGTAGGTAATTCGAAAAGATAGTATCGCTTCCTCATTGCACTTAGCTGCGTACTTGAATGCGGCGAGCGTGCATGTTCTCAAGCTCCTGGCATCAGCAATAGCTTCCATCTGGGGTTTCCCGGACTTTCGTATCTGGAAAATTCAGGTGTATGACGCTCCTTGTCTTTTTCATATGTTCTCTCTACAGGAATGATGCTGCTCAGTTGCGAGAGCGCATCGAGAGCTGCGCAGTGAGAGAGGTATCGTCGCCTGACACGTTCAAGATTGTTACTCAACTGGATACTGCATGCATCGAACCATATCCCACCCAGAAGCATCGCCACGAGGTCCGAGTTCTGGCACGAATTGACTGTAAGGGATCCATGCAAGCCAAGAGTAAATGCCCAAACAAGGATCTTGATCTAACGCTTGGTCTGAGCTGATGTTGGCAGCTCATATAGTGCAGATAGATGGCTTGAGACTCATATTTCTTCCCAGCACGACGTTGCTGACCACCAAGGGATCTTTTCCAGATCACGTCGGAACAGCTGGAGCAGCAATCAGACCCATCCGGCGAGTGCGATAATGCTATAAACTGAACTTCAACAAAAGCGTAGTCGGCGCTTGTAATTCTTTGAGTTTCCGAAAGTGATTCAGATACTTGCAGAGCACGTAGGACGATCAGGATACGCCAAACGCAGACGCCCTCTTTGTAGAGCCATAGTACATCGCGTGCTGGTTGAGCCATAGAAATGTTGTAATCAACATTAAGTTTTCCTGGCTCTTGGGATATAGCGAGGAGAGAATACGCACGATCCCGCGGGTCTGAACACTCTTTGTGACGAAAACGGTAGATGTTGCTCAAGAGCCTCAGTTTGTCGGCCTGGGCCCATCGGTCTTTCATCAATGTCTCCCTTGGTAATTTCCAATACTTCTTGTTATTCCTGTAGTGAAGACTCGATTCCAGATTTTTTGTGAGCCTGGATCCAGCCACAGCGATGTTGTTGGCGACGAGATATAGTTTTTGCGCTAGCTGCACTTCTCGTGTGATCCAGGCACGCTTCCAATAAGGTGGAAAACAAAGCTCATATGGGCCCATGCTATCTGTTATATCTACTAATATGTGTGATCGGTCTGATGGGCCTGCTATGCCTAATCGGTGTACCGGGCCTAATTATCTCAAACTAGGGTTGGAGAAGTGCGAGGCCAACACTGCGTTTGCACCCATCCACGCAATGACGCATTGCGTCTTGGAAAATATATCGCCCATCTGTTGTACTTGATGATTTCTCTCGGTTGTGTTTTCCTCGTCTATACTCAACGCATCGATCCAAAGAGCGCCTGTGAGATGGTCAAAGTGGAATTCTCTAATAGGAGGCCTGCCGCGATCTGCCCATCCTACAATCCGAGAGCGAGGCATGCCAAGATTGTTCGCTCTTGAGATTCAAGAGCTCGCCATCCGGAGGAATTTCCAAAGATTTTGCCGCACTGTGAAAGGCTTCCCGTCGAGCATGATCACATGCGAGGGTGTAGAGGGGCCCCAGACGTACGACAGACAACCGTAACTGGTGTCAACTGTGGTATGTCTGGTCCTGCAGTGTATTGCATCATTTTCTTCGTGCTCTGCCGTGGAACATACGATTTCAATCAGTCGAATGGATCCGGCGCTGAGATCCAGAGGTACGTGCTTGTAGGGTTCAGCGACTGGGGATTCGATGGACGAAGCCGTATCCATAGCCGAAGTTGCAGTTCCTGTTACGGGATTCCACGAGAAAGGATCACAAAAGTATGTCGATGATGGCTTGAACGTGATTAGGCGTGGTCGGGGCAGTGGAAACGTGCAAGTCAGCAAAGGATGGGGAAGCGGGGCTGTACAAGTAATGCTAAGCAACATCAGATCTTATCCCAGATTGAAATGAGCACAGCCTGCCTGGAGACCAATCGTATGACACGAGGTATGGTACTGTGAAGATACAAAGGCTGCTGACAAGCCATATCGCTTATCCAAAGTTGCGCTCCTTTTGGATTGGAACAACCAATGTCTGGCAATAACAGTCCCATGCACCGATGACATACTTAGTTCCGGTGAGCGTCAGATGGGCAATGTGTAAGAGCGAGGAAGGAGCAGACCCTAGGAAAAGGACGCAGCCTGCCAAGGCACTACTCCGAACATGGACGAAACAGAGCTGACTGGATATTCTAACATGGCATGGTCACATCCTGTAAGATAAGCACAACAATAGAATTCATTCCTGGCGTCACTTGTGCAAGGCTGAGATAGCCTTGGCGATATTTTGGTGCTGACTGTGACATGTGAAAGGAGGCTGAGGTTAGAAACACGGTTCAAATGACCAACGCATAGCGATCTGGATTGGCTGCCTACTGGAGCTTTAAGAGAACCCCTCAGGATGACCGATATGTTCGCTGTTTGCCTACTCGCCATCTATACAAACTAGCTATATTCTGGGAAGAAAGACTACCTGATACTCGGTTGTATATTAACCCGATGTCATGCCCTTGACATGAACCGACCAGGACCACTACTAGTGGCGTATGGGCTCAACGCGACCTTACGTAGTCATAAGAGCCTTGAGGACGACATGTCGCTTACTGTTCTGGCATAATGCGGCATTGACGCGCTTGAAGAAACGCGCCGTCTTCATGTGGATAGTGAAGTACGGTTGAAGGCTTACCGAACCTAGCTCACGCGTCAGTGCTAGCTCTACTACACAGGGTACGCACGCCCATACCTCACGATCCTTGAGCAAGTGCAAAGTCGAGCGCATCCATGCAGTCGACAGACATGCGTCCTAGAATGGATCAATCGTAGTCCTGGCGGCGTCTCAGCCAGTCATACTCTGGTCTCCATCTCCGTCCTCTACTTGAGCGGCTGGCTGGCCTAGCTCCTTCAAAGAAGCCTTGAGTTGGGTAATGCGCGTCTCGAGGTCTTCAATCTCATCTTCCTGGTCCTCCAACGTGCGATCTATGTCTGGTAGCGACGTGACTGCGCGTCGTGCCTTTTGTATCTTCAGACGAATGTCGTTTGCGGCGGTCGCGACATGTTGGATCTCCAGTGGGCCATCTGCCGAAAGTTGCGCAGGGGTGGGGGTTGCAGCTGGCGGTTGAGCAGATGTCTCTAGTATTCGCTTGAGCAGCTTATGGAGGTCGGGGAGCACATCGAAAGTAGAGGGCGCAGGGAGGGCAGGAGTAGTCGTCGAGGTGGAGAGCGGTTGGCCTGGAGTAGCTTCACCCGCAGGTGGAACTGAGGCACGCACCGAGGCAGACGCGTATGGTGTTGGTGCTCCGGACATGTTTGTTGATTCCAGCCTGGGAAGATGTTCGGGCGAATGCTATCTAGCGTCTTGAGTGGGATGACGCCCCTGGAACGGGTAGGGCTGAAGGAGAGGCTGCTAATTGGACGGCCTTCTTGCGCACGACTATTACAGTAGTTGGCTGATATGAGTTTTCCAGTGTCAAATTGATCGCCAAATCGCGCCAAGGCCTTTGGTAAGTCGAGATAAGTTCCGACCGTGGGTTGTGGGGGTCGGGTGGATCGGTTTGTGAGAGAATGTGACGTTCATCTCCGGCCGGCCATGCTTTTTCGAGGCCCCGCCAACTGCCCCTCCGTCAACATCTAATTCACCAACTTCTCCTTCACGCCCCTCAAACTTCTCTTCTCGAGCATATTCTCGAGTCCCTCAATTCCTTCCCAAAACTTCACCAGTTTGGTTCACAATCATGGCGAAAGTCGACCAGAAGACAGTCCTCATCGTCATCGACGGATGGGGCGTTGCGACTGAGAAGTCGCGCAAAGACGGTGATGCTATCCTTGCGGCCGACACCCCTACCATGGACGAGTTTGCCAGAGAGGGTTCAAAGACTGCGCAGGGATACACCGAATTGGAGGCATCCTCTCTCGCAGTCGGCCTGCCCGAAGGCCTGATGGGCAACAGTGAGGTCGGCCACTTGAACATTGGCGCAGGCCGCGTCGTTTGGCAAGATTCCGTTCGTATTGGCCAGACGATTAAGAACGACAAGTTGAAGGATGTTGGCAACATTAAGAAGTCGTTCCAGCGCGCTATCGACGGTAACGGAAGGTTGCACTTCTGCGGTCTAGTCTCAGACGGTGGCGTACATTCCCACATGGACCACCTGATCGCGCTCCTCAAGGTCGCAAAGGCACAGGGCGTCCCAGAGGCGTACATCCACTTCTTCGGTGATGGCCGAGACACCGACCCCAAGTCGGCTGTTGGATACATGGAGACTCTGCTGAAGGCGACCAAGGAGATCGGTCTTGGTGAGATCGCAACAGTGGTCGGCCGTTACTACATCATGGACCGTGACAAGCGATGGGACCGTGTCGAGCTCGGTATGAAGGGTCTTGTTACTGGAGAGGGTGAGGAGAGCAGCGACCCAGTTGCAACCATCAAGGAGCGATACGCAAAGGACGAGAACGATGAGTTCCTGAAACCCATCATTGTAGGAGGAAAGGAGCGGAGAATACAAGGTAAGTCGCTAGACCGAGCACCTGCATTTCTACTTGCTGATTCGTCCATTCAGACAACGACACTGTCTTCTTCTTCAACTACCGTTCCGACCGTGTCCGTGAGATCACCCAGCTCTTGGGCGATGTCGACCGCTCACCTAAGCCCGACTTCCCATACCCCCAGAACATCCACCTTACCACCATGACCTCCTACAACCCCAAATACACATTCAACGTTGCTTTCGAGCCCCAGCGGATGACAGACGTTCTTGCAGAGACTCTTGGAAAGCAGGGTGTGAAGCAGTGTCACGTTGCAGAGACGGAGAAGTACGCTCACGTCACTTTCTTCTTCAACGGCGGTGTAGAGAAGCAGTTCGAGAACGAGGAGCGCGAAATGGTTCCCTCGCCCAAGGTGGCTACATACGACTTGGAGCCAAAGATGAGCGCCATGGCCGTTGCCGATAAGCTCTGCGAACGCATTCGGACAGGAAAATTCGAGTTCCTCATGAACAACTTTGCCCCACCAGACATGGTTGGCCACACCGGTGTCTACAAGGCAGCCATTGAGGCATGCACAGAGACGGACAAGGCTATCAAGAAGGTGTACGACCAGTGCAAGGAGAGCGGATACGTCCTGTTCGTTACCGCTGATCACGGGTAAGCCATGATTCTCAGTCCAGTAGACGATGAAGAAGACAGCTGACCACTCGATAGTAACGCTGAAGAGATGCTCACAGAAGAGGGCACTCCCAAGACGTCTCACACAACCAACAAGGTACCGTTCGTCATGGCGAACGCCCCTGAAGGCTGGAACCTGAAGAAGACGGACGGTGTACTAGGTGACGTTGCTCCTACCCTGCTTGCGACCATGGGTCTTCAGCAGCCTGAAGACATGGATGGTCACAGCCTGCTCGTCAAGTCGTAGTGTCTTGACGCCATCATATTCACTTCTTGCTTGGTTCTATGTGCATTTGAAGCAGCAGTGTCCGCGGTAGACATACCATATTTTAGACAAGTGACAATAGAAACCTGATTAAATTGTGGCCTGGACATAATTCCTCCTGCACACTACTTTCGGTATATAGTGGCCCTGCAGTCCGGGAGTGCGGCTAGTCCGCAGGTTTAGCTGCCAATCAGCAATCCCATCATCTTGGCAAGGACAGGGGTGAAGTTAGCGGGGGATCGTGTGGACCCCTCCAGCTCTCAGCACGCTTCACGTCACGCCAACCCTCTTGCAATTTATGCTCTATTTTGCTTGCGCTCATTCATATCCGCGGCGAAGTTATTTCTCTCAGCGTGGCATTTCAATCGGCCCGGACCACGGCCCAATATCCCACCGCGCGCATCGAGGGGCTGTCTACGCATCAACTAGCAAGTCGATCAGACACACCGACGCTTCTCCAAACACTCGTCCTCGCTACAACGCAGTGTAGCTCTTCGGGAAAGGCCACTATAATCCTCGACGGACCATTTTAACTTTCGCGTCGAGTTCCACATCCGCGGCCGTCGATCCAGCCCAAGATATCAGCGCCCGATTGCGCCCTCCCAAGATCCTTCTTTTTACGCCGAGTATAGCCCTACTCTGTAACGAATTCACAAAATACACATTGCGAACCTCAGCTCACGCGCAAAAATGGCGACTAGAACTTCCAACGGTGGCTCTGGGGCTCAAACACCACAAGCGGCGGCCCAAGTACAGCCTTGCAGATACAAGACGGGAAAGACACTGGGCGCAGGCAGCTACTCTGTAGTTAAGGAGTGTGTGCACATCGACACTGGGAGATACTATGCCGCAAAGGTCATCAACAAGCGGCTCATGGCTGGCCGAGAACATATGGTCAGTTGAACATAGAAACATCGGAGAAAGCATCGGCTGACATGCGCCAGGTCAGAAACGAGATCGCGGTACTCAAGAGGGTTTCCATGGGCCACAGGAATATCTTGACGCTTGTTGACTACTTCGAGACGATGAACAACCGTGCGTTCCAACTCACACCGAGCTGAGCCCGACTAATGCCTCCACAGTCTACCTTGTAACTGACCTCGCGCTTGGAGGCGAGCTTTTCGATCGCATCTGTCGAAAAGGAAACTACTACGAATCCGATGCTGGCGACCTGATCCGAGCCACGCTTTCTGCCGTCGCATACCTTCACGACCACGGCATTGTCCACCGAGACTTGAAGCCCGAGAATTTGTTGTTCCGAACACCTGAAGACAATGCTGACCTCCTCATTGCCGACTTTGGGCTGTCCCGGATTATGGATGAAGAGCAATTCCATGTCCTCACCACCACCTGTGGTACACCTGGTTACATGGCACCCGAGATATTCAGAAAGACTGGTCACGGCAAGCCAGTGTAAGGAAGACCTGCTGAAGCTGAAGCCGAAGCCTATCGCTGACACATCTATAGTGACATCTGGGCTATTGGTGTAATTACCTACTTCCTGCTCTGCGGCTATACCCCCTTTGATCGCGACTCCAACCTCGAAGAGATGCAGGCCATCCTTGTCGCCGACTATTCCTTCACGCCTCTAGAATACTGGAGGGGCGTCTCACTCACGGCACGCGAATTCATTCGTCGATGCTTGACCGTCGACCCCGCAGCACGGATGACAGCCCATGAAGCGCTCTCCCATCCATGGATCACCGAACTTGGCAAGAACACCGCTGATGGCGAGGAGGATCTACTCCCCACTGTCAAGAAGAACTTCAACGCTAGACGTACACTGCATGCCGCAATCGATACAATCCGTGCTATCAACCAGCTCAGAGCAGGTGGTACTGCGAGTCTGATGGATGGCCAGCGATCTGCTGAACCGCGACGAGGAGCGCCCCACGCGAACATTCCTCAGCCGGCAGAGGAGCCCGACGACCCAATGGAGATTGATAGCAGGGGAAACGGCCATGGTCAGACTGAGGAAATGATTCAGGAACAGGAGCGAAGGATCCGAGAGACACAACAAGGACTATGGGGAAAGCGATGATGATTGTTTCTTGAGCTCGATGCACATTCATTTCTCAGCACACAATGTAGAACAGGGTTCCATTTTGAGTATCTGAGCGTATCTCCGTCTGGCTAAACGTCATCTTTCAATCAGCGATTAGTTTGGACATGACTTTCTCATTCCCTTGCATCATCAATGTGAACATGTGTTGAGCGCCGTTTCGCCAAGATGCCTGCTTCTTGTCTATTTAGTCATTCACTACAAGGGGTTTGACTTGCAAGACCATGCATAATTCCTCTGAGATGTGTTGCACCCTATGCGAGAGACCTGGCAGCAGACTTGTAACTCCATATCTATGTAGATGGGTCGCTGGGAGCCTGAAAGGGGGTTACACTTGGACGGACCATTACGATGAAGTAGCCAGTTCAGTGCTCCAATTCGGATATCAATAGGTTCCGTCGGCATATTCTATGGCTTTATGCAAAGTTATTGTCCGTCTGCACTTCATCCTTCCCATTAGCTGAAGTTCCATTCTGCTTCTTCCCGTCGACAACCCTGCCCCCAGCTTTCCTCCTTGTCTCCACAAGCGCCTTGATCAACGCGACAGCGACTTCCCAACCCTCCCTTAACTTTTCCTCGCTACTGCTGAGATCGGGGACGTGCATGAAGACGACGGGCCTCTCATCCTCTTTGATACTGAAATAGTGGGCCAGACTATTGTAGTAGATGAAACCGCACAGGAAATTCCCGGCATCAGAGCTGATGCGCACATCAGGACATCCTTCGTCGATTGTAGCACCATCCACAGACGTATAGCCTAGATTCGCTTTCCAATGTGCAAGCACATCCGCCGTGTCAAAGCTTGTGGTCAGCTTGCTAGGGTACTTTGATAACGGGAAGTGTTTCTCAGCCGTGGAGTCGTCAAAGCGTTGGCCGTCTACATCTGGTATTCTCCCATATCCGCGCCCTTGGGCACCTTGCTCAATGGCAAAGTAGTTTCGTCCTGCTGCGAGGCCGATGTGCAGGATGATCTCTGGGACTGGGTAGATGGGGTTGGTGGGTGGCAGCAACTTGGGCACGAGCTTGTAGACGGTATCATAGGCGACCCGGATAGCCTCATGGTGGACGTAGATGTGTATTGGTGTGGAGTTTTTGGCTGAGACGGGGATTATGCTGGGGAGCGTCGAGGCGATGTCCCAGGAGGAGTTTTTGGGGACTTTTGCCAGGAATGGCTGAGCCAGTGTTAGTATTCCGAGATTACTAGAGATTCAGATGATATGTATATCAGGATATACCTAGATACCGGAATAGAGGATGCTGACAGAGAGGCTAGAGAAGGAAACGAGACAATGACGCATGTGAATCCCATGCGATGGAAATCTCAAATGAAGTATCGAGTAATAAAACCGCACCTACACCAAAGCCAGTGACTAGCACTGTGACAGGCTTCTCTCCGTCCTCTTTGAGGGGCTGGGGTGCAGCATAATGTGATGGCGCCATAGGTGATCGGATTTTACCGGCTTCTCGGAGTGCAACGGATGATCCACAGGGACTCAAAGCTACCACGACGTTAGCCACACATAGCGAAGCCTCGCATGGGATAAGTTTAGACTATTGTAGTTGCGAGTAATGATGATGAACGGCGAAGATCCCTACAATGACGACATTCTGATGTCGAAGAGGGCGAGGCACAGTTTGGGAGATTGCTCTACCAGCTCCAACCACAACATAAGAGACTTGACTTACATGGAAATAGGGTATGTATAAAGAGGACAAACAAATACAGTCTACAGACTCTATATCGTCAACGACTCGGTGGCCACTTTGGCCTTAGGCTCGATGCGAGCAAGTTGCCAGGTCGTTCGGCATCCAGTTAGCCCGATTCGGCAGGTACAACGTGCATCTTTTCGGTTTAGCGCAGCTTGAAAATCGTCTAGCCGCATCTCCATGGATGCACGACTTCCAAGCCAAGGCCGCCGACATCATTCCCGAGCTGTCAGCTACCCCACATGTTTACAAACTTCACCCCACATGGCAGCGAGTAGTTCTGCCGTCGCGGAATGCTCGACTAGTTTTATAAATTTCGGCATCGGGTAATGCACTCGTGCCTATGATGCTTCTTCCGTCGCGTCCTACCATGTAAGGACCACAATTGTACACGACTGCAGCGACTATTGCTGCATTAGACTGCACCGAGTGACGTCTGTCGTCCTGCGCGTTATCGGATATAAATTTCGGATGAGAATCAAGGCAAGTGTGCAGAAAAAGGGCATCCATCTTTACTTTTATCATTGCATTCTTTGGATCTGTAGACTAACATCGTCTCAGTGTAGAAAGTCACAGCCTCCGACCACGAACTCGCACGCTACCATGGCGTCCACAAATTCAGCCTCGAAACCGTATTCCCTCGCCATAGTTGGTGGTGGGATATCGGGTCTTGCCCTCGCAATAGCCCTCCTCCAGTACGATGTCCCTCTTACCATCTACGAAGCCGCATCGCACTTTGGCGAGATCGGCGCCGGCGTTGCGTTTGGACCAAATGCGGGACGTGCAATGGAGCTCATGTCGCCCAAGATTTACCAAGCTTTCATGAAGTGCAAGACTGGGAACGCAGATAATTCCAAAACAGATTCCTGGTTCACGATCCGCGTAGGAGACGCGAGAAGGGCGGATAAAGAAGACTATGTAAGAGAGGGCAAGAAAGTCGGCGATGCGTTGTTCGAGGTGCCCATGCACTCAGGGGGAGGACGCGGTGGCGTGTACAGAGCTCACTTTTTGGACGAGCTGGTCAAAGATGTGCCAGAAGGTGTCGCCAAGTTCGACAAGAGACTTGTCGAGATGAACGAGGCAGATAATGGGTCTGGGGATATGGTGCTCAAGTTCGCCGACGGTTCCACAGCACAGCATACTGCTGTCATCGGGTGCGACGGAATCAAGTCGTTGACGAGGAAATGGCTAGTTGGGAGAGACAATCCTGCGTCCAAGGCTGTCTTTTCTGGGAAATATGCATACCGCGGATTGATACCTATGGACGAAGCTGTCAAACTGCTCGGCGACGATGCTGCCAGAAACAGTCAAATGTACTTGGGATACCATGGGCATCTTCTTACTTTCCCCATTGAGCACGGCAAAACAATGAATGGTATGCTTACCCAGGTCCGAACCTTCGTGCCCCGCTAATAGTCGCAGTCGTCGCGTTCAGTTCACGCGATACATGGGACGACGAGAAATGGGTCGTCACCACCTCGAAAGAGGAGATGGAAGCCGATTTCGCGGAGTGGGGTCCTCATGTTCAGAAGATTGTTGGCGCCATGCAAAAGCCTGACATCTGGGCCTTGTTCATGCACCCGCCTTGCGACACCTACACCAAAGGCCGCGTATGTCTTCTCGGTGATGCCGCACATGCGACAACTCCCCATCAGGGCGCCGGTGCCGGCATGTGCATAGAAGATTCCTACATCCTCGCTAATCTTGTCAAAGAAGCAAACAGCATAGAAGAGCTGAAGCGAGCATTCGGTGCGTTTGACCAAGTGAGGAGAGAGAGAACACAGAAGAATGTCACAACAAGTTACGAGGCAGGCAAGTTGTACGACTTTGAGTTGTTTGGAGATGATATCGACAAGATCGAGGAAAGCTATTTGAAAAGAATGAGGTGGATATGGGACATTGATTTGGAAGCGCAGTTGGCGCAGGCCCAGAAGATCATGAAGCAATGAAGTTGATGGATAACGTGAATACGATGAGTGGTTATGGTTTTCGGTAGCTTCAACTGCAACACTAAGCACTCTAATCCATGACATCGTCCCTCAAAGAGAAGATCTGCCTGAGTACCTCATCCGTCTTTGCGCCAATCCCATTATGATACATCATATTTGTGATAAACGGCTTGCACCCATTAATCGTGTTCGCTGTCTCCATGCTGAGATTAAAGTCCACATACATATCATCCATATACACAGCCGCATACGTCGGCACCTCATTCTTCTTCAGCTGCTCCACGTCGTAAAGCTTCGGCCAGCTCTTCTCCAAAGCCAGCAACTGGCCCACAGTATGTAACTTGGTAAGCTCTGGGTAGCAGTCAAACATGAAGGGATAAATCATTTCGCCAGTAAAATAAACTGGGTCCTGAGAGTCGACACGCTCGAGTGAAAACTCCGGGTGCTTTGGCAGAAGGCGCTCGGCCGACCAATTCGCAGCCTGACCCTGGCAGTAGATGGGCTCGTGGAGCAGCGCATAGATGACATTAGTGTCCCAGCTCTGCGCCGCTTCTAGCGCGAGCACGGTAGGGCGCGTCAAATGACCGAATTGAGCCAAATCCGTATCCGCGCGCAGAACCATCTCGTGGACATCGTCAAAGCCGCCGTGCTTGCCAAAGTAGATGCCTAGCTGCAGGAAGCGGCGCGCAGACAGGTAGCCCTCACCACCCTGAACACGCACAGTGTTATCACCGAAGCGGGAGAGAAGCTTCACGATACGCTTCACTCTATCCACGTCCTCTGGATACTTCTGGTAGTAACCCTCATTCCGACTCTTGACGCGTTCGTACAAGCGCTCGTACGCTTCATCGGGGTTATCTCGTAGCGGCGGCAGACCGCCGAACAAGAACGCTTCTTTGACGCCTTCAGGGTATAAGGAGAGATAGGTCACGCAGCAGAAACCGCCGAAGCTCTGGCCCATGATGGACCATTTCTTCTTCTCGTCCGGGTAGTCAGCTGTCAGGGCTTTACGGATGGCCTCGCAGTCTTTGACTATGCTGTCGGCGCGGAAACTCTTCATGTAGTCTGCTTGGATGTTCTCGTCGCCTCGCAGTTGGAGGCTCGATTGGCTGATGGCGGTTGAGAGTCCCGTGCCTCGCTGGTCGAGCAGCAGCACTTGGTACCCTTTGTCCAGGATGCTGTGTGTCCAGGATACGTTTTGTGGCGAGCGGCATTCAAAACCTGGCCCGCCTTGCAGGTAGAGGAGCCATGGGAGTTGGGTTTTGGAGCGCTCGAGATGCGAGGTTGGCGTGAAGTCTGCTGGCTTCTCTGCTTTTAAGGCGGAGCGCGCGAAGAGCTGGATTGTGCCCAAGGAGGGGTTGGCTTTGGACGTGTCAATGCTTATACTACCATGGTGGATTTTCGGGTTTTTCTTTTCAACGTTCTGTGGCTACGAGCTCTGCTGTGGAATGATGAGATACTACGTACAGTAGTCACGGGGTACCTGGAAGAAGTGCTCCGTGACTCGAAGCTTGCCTGTATCAAGTTATTTCTTGTGGATGAACAAAGCTCTGGTATATCTGTACCAGGTACAATATGGCTCCTTTGTTCTATGATCTTGGCTGCCTGGATCATCTTGTTGGGTGTTTTCAAGGTTTCTGTTCAGACGAGAAGTGGGGAGAATGGATGCATAGGCAGGTGTTATCGATAAGGACGAGCGCTCCGTAACGCCTGCTCCGAATGATTAGTGATGGTGAACAGGCTGCACCTAGCATTCTGCGCCTGAAACACCTGTGACCTGCAAGTCAATTCTCTTCGTCTACTTAATCATAAGTGTAAATAATCTTCATAGTCACAATTCTGGTTGAGAAACCATAGGGAGATCACCACGGAAATTGGAAAATTTCCAACGACTGAGGGGCAAATCGCGGAGAATTCCCAGCCCACAAATTCACAACCAGAACGACGCCTCATAGCACTTTTTATCTCACCGGACCCAGTCACTTGAATCGAAACATGGCCAAGGATAAGAAGAAGGCGGCTGCGGGTGGCAAGGCCGCGGCCAAAGCGGCAAAGGCCGCCAAGCAGGAAAAGAAGGCAGGCAAAAAGGACAAAAAGATCGCATCCAAGACCCAGGAAATCGATTCTGATGCGGAAGACGTGGATCTTGATGCGATCCTGGCACAGTATGCAAAAGAACAGGAGCAGCATCACGCCATCACTGAGATAGCTGCTGAGCCGCCATCTGCACGAACGTCAAGTACCCTGATTGCGAACCCTGCAAACGAGAACGAAATCTTTTTATTTGGAGGAGAGTACTTCAATGGAGCCACGGCAAAGTTCTTCAACGATCTCATGATCTACAACATCAAGCAAGATGCATGGAAGCAGGTCACTAGTCCCAACTCGCCACTTCCTCGATCTGGACATGCTTGGTGTCGTTCGGCAAACACCAAGGAAATCTACCTGTTTGGTGGAGAGTTTAGTTCGCCCAAACAAGGTACCTTTTACCACTACAACGACTTCTGGAAGCTGGATCCGTCGAACAGGGAATGGACACGCATGGAGGGCAAGAGCAAGACAGCTGCGCCACCAGCACGAAGTGGACATCGTATGGTCGGCTTCAAACAGTACATCATCCTATTCGGAGGCTTCCAAGATACTTCGGCCACAACAAAATACCTGAACGATATCTGGATCTACGACTGTGTCAATTTCTCGTGGCACACGCCCAAGCTGCAGGCGGCTCGTGCGATACCCGACGCTCGATCAAGTTTTACGCTCCTACCACATGATCAAGGTGCCGTCATATACGGTGGTTACTCTCGCGTCAAGACGCAGGCTGGTGGAAAGCAGCAACAGCAAGGCAAAGGCAAGAAGAGCGGTGGCGGCGGACCTGCTTCGCGCATGGTGCTAAAACCAAAGGTTCACGATGATACTTGGTTTCTACGTGTTACACCTCCACCTGCAGACCAGCCGTCCACAACTCTCCCCACAGTGTCATGGGAAAAGCGAAAGAAACCAGCAAACGCACCGAACCCACCGCGAGCAGGCGCCACGATGGCTTACCACAAGGGTCGTGGCGTCATGTTTGGTGGCGTACATGATGTTGAAGAGAGCGAGGAGGGTATCGACTCGGAATTCTTCAACCAACTGTTTATCTGGAACGTAGAGCGAAACCGATACATGCCGCTTACACTGCGTCGGCCAAAGCTGAACGCCAACAAGAAGGCCGCCCAACAAGCCAACGTCAACCGCCGCGACCGAGGCAAAGCAGCAGAAGAAGAAATCCTAGCCACTCTCAAAGCCCTAGAAATGAAAGCCGGAGTCTCTGCAGACGCAGAGTCCGACGATGAAGCCGTCAAAGCCAAAGAAGAAGAGGAGGAACAAGACACGCGACCAGAGAAGCCGAAGATATTCGAATTCCCGCACCCCCGCTTCAACGCCGCTCTCACCGTGCAAGCCGACACGCTGTACATCTACGGCGGCACGTACGAAAAGGGCGACCGCGAGTTCACCTTTGACGAGATGTGGTCTCTGAACCTCAACCACCTCGACGGTGTAACTGAGATCTTCAAGCGCGAGCTGGAAGACTGGCAGGGCAGCGGAGACGAAGCCGATTCCGACGAGGAAGAAGAGTCGGACTCTGAAGAAGAGGATGAAAACGAAGACGACGACAACAAATCCGCCTCAACGGCCCCAACCAGCGTCACAGAGTCTCCGGCTGTGGCTCCTATCCACTCCGAAGACCTGGGCCCCCAGGAAGAAATCTCGGCTCTTACTGATACGCTGCCGCACCCCCGGCCGTTTGAGTCGCTGCGAGACTTTTATGCGCGCACGTCGGAGCAGTGGCAGAATATCATTCTGGAAGAGCTGGACAAGAAGGGCAGGAGTGCGGAGAAGAGTCCCAAGGAGGTCAAGAAGATGGCGTTTGAGCGGGCGGAGGAGAAGTGGTGGGATTGCAGGGAGGAGATTCGTGCGCTGGAGGATGAGCAGGAGGCAGCTGGAATCGGGGAGGTGGTTAGTTTGGCGGACAAGGAAGGTGCTGGAGCGGGTAGGAGGAGGTAGAAGATTTATCTGGTGCTGTTCGCTATAAGCATTTACTAAAACTGTCCAAGCCGCAAAAGAGTTCAATACTTCAATCTACATAATAGCATCCACGACCTCCGTTACCCAATCTAATTGCACCGCGCTGACACCCCTGGCCCATGCTTTGCCTGTGAACACGAATTCGTTGAATACAATCGCTTCTACTTTCTTCCCAAATAGCACCGAGCTAGGGTGTATCGCCACCGTCTGGTTTCCCATCAACGTCTTGTAACTCCCATCCGGCATCAATCTAGCCGTGTTGGCAATGAACCCACGCAGCATACAAGCCAATATAGCGCGACTCCTAGCTTCCGAAGGCGCAGCATCACACTCCGCATCGTCCTTTGACAGAAGCTTCTGCTGCTTGCATTGTTCGCGCAGCTGAGTTCTGATCTTCATGACATTATCCATAGCACGGTGCGAGACGTAGTGCTTCTCGCACCAAGCCTTGCGCTGAGCTTTTTCCTCGGCGGCAAATCGCTGGACCGTAACGAGGAGAGTCAAGTGGTCGCCTTCTCGACGGTATAGCTCGCGGCGCACTTCTTCTGCTTCTTCTTTTCGCTCTTCGGTGACGAGGTTCAGGAAGACGTTTTCCACGCTCAGGGCGGAAATCACGTCGATGATGTCGTATAAGCAGTCGCGCTCGGGCTTTGCTGCTTCGACCAGGACACGACCGAGTGTAGGTGTCAAGGGGAATTTGGCAATCTTTAGTCCCGTCTCGCTGATACCACCGGTATCTGTGAGTGCTTGTAGATGCAGAAGTTGTAAGAGCGCTTTCTCCAGGGCTTCCCGTGGTGGCCGATCTAGGAACGGGAAGCTGAGTACGTCATCGACTCCACGTGCTTTCATCGTTAGAATAGCCTGACTAAGGTCGCAGCGCAGGATTTCTGGTATAGTGCGCTCTTCCATTGTTCTGTAGCCGTCTTCAGTATACAGACGGTAGCATTGGCCGGGAGCTTCACGACCCGCTCGACCTTTGCGTTGGATAGCCGCAGATTTGGAGATTGGCTTCACGAGCAGCGATTCAAGACCCAGACGGTTGCGAAATTGCTTGATCTTTGACTTGCCGCAGTCAATCACGAAACGGACGCCGGGAACCGTGACGGAGGTTTCTGCAATGTTGGTTGCGAGGATGACGCGCCGTGTTCGGGGTGGGGTGGGCTGGAAAATGCGCTGTTGGGCGTGCTGGGGGAGTGCGGCGAAAAGTGGAAGGGCAAGAAGCTTGGGTACTTCCTCGTCCATACCTTCGGCGTAGTCGTTGATGAGTTTCTCGAGAGCCTCGATGGTGTCCTGGCCTGTGAGAAAGACGAGTATGTCACCGGGTAGTGGCTCTTTGTAGTGGATCTGGAAAACCAGCTTCAAGGCTGATTCGATCCAATCTTGCGTAGGTTGCGGTAGGTAAACTGTCTTGACCGGGTATTGCCGTCCCTCAACGTAGCAAGTCGAAACCTTGCTTGTGATCGATCTTGTCGGTTTATCGACGGATTTTTCATCATTGGGTGAGGATTGATCCTCCCCAAAGAACTTGACAAGGCTCTCCACGTCAGCCGTAGCACTCATCACCACGACCTTGAGCGGATGCTTCCTCGCCTTGATGCTTTCCTTGTCGGCTACCAGATTCTTCAGGAACCCAAGAATCAAGTCAACATTCACGCTTCTTTCGTGAACTTCATCCACCACGACCGCGCTGTACTGCGACATGTTGGGGTCTCTGAGCATCTCTTGAAGCAGCATACCCTCCGTCAGAAACTTGACTTTGGTATTCTTCCCCACTGCATTGTCAAAACGAACGCTGTAGCCAACCTTGGCCGCAGGACCCTTGTCGCCGAGCAAGCTACCCATTTCATCGGCAACGCGACGTGCCAACGAGATTGCTGCAACTCTTCGAGGCTGCGTAATTGCTATACACCCCATACACCAGGACTCATTTGTTAAGAACTGGGGTACCTGTGTTGATTTTCCGGAGCCGGTTTCTCCGGTCAAGACGAGTATGTTGTTCTTCTGAAGTGCTGCCCTGATGGTGTCCGCCTGAGGCCAGATGGGGAGCGATTTCCGGACTGACCGCAACTCGTCGCGCTTTTGAAGAAGATGAGGCGGCACATCCTGCGTTTTCTGAGAGTTTCGCAGCCGTTGGGGTTGTTTGTTCCGAGCCTTGGACTGCTGCTCGCGCTTTTGCTCGGGTTCCACGGGTTGAGAAGGTACATCCGATTTGGGTCGCTTTGATTGCTTCTCTGACTGCCCATTTGGTGCTCCAATGACAGCGTCCGGCTTTTTCGCGACCTCAACGCGGCTTTTCTCATCTGTCACTGGCTTTGGCGCATCATCTTCCGAATCGTCGAACTTTGTCAGCTGACCAGCTCCCTTTTTCACGCTCCAGCCATCCTTGGCGGATTGTGCTCTTTTTCTCTTTTTTCCTTTCTTCAGCTCGACTGATTCGACCTCCACATTCTGCGATTTTGATTCCATGCTCTTATCCTTTGACATGATTGTTGCTGCAATGGCGCTGGCGTTCCGGATTGCCGAAAGTTTTCTGAATCTCGAAAATCTTTATCGATAAGAACGCGTCGTCCGAGAGAGGCTAGCGTGCAGCCAGCGACCCACCTCCACAACCCCACATTCTCGGTCCCTTGCGGACATTCCTTCGTCTCTAAGATGACGATGATGCGTTAGGCACAGCTTTGCGCTCTCGGAGCGCGTTAGCCCGATGCTGACTTTTGTTTGGTTGACCCCGCTGACGGCGATGATCGACTAGATGATCACCCGGGAATTTACCCTGCAAAGCATGATGCCAACGACCGGGACGACGGAGACTGTCGCAAACTCTATAAAGAAGGGTAGGTAGCGTGTGTTGTGAACGAATCACGAAATCATCATGATTCTACAGCAGACGTGGGCCAAAAGCCTATTTCTGCTTTCTATCGCGTCGTCAGTTGCCGAGGGCAAAATTGACCGCAAGTCCATCGTCCAACAGTACAATCTCAAGCTCAACCAATCGAACCCATATAGCCCAGTGCAAGTCGGCAACGGAAACTTCGCGTTCGGCGTTGATGTTACAGGATTGCAGACTTTCTTGCCGCATAATACACTTTCTTCATGGGGGTGGCACAATTCGTCGTTGCCGACTACACCAGGCCAAACACAATCATCCGATTACACAGGCGTTGACTGGTGGACTCACGGCCGACTGGTGAACTACGCGCAGCCCAATTCCGAAGAGAAGGAGATCAGCCAATGGATGATTGCGAATCCGCATCGTATCAATTTGGGAAGAGTTGGGCTGTGGTTTGGCGGGATCGCTGGAGGAAACGTGACTGAGGACCTACTAAGCGAAAAGCAACAGACCCTGGAGCTATGGGAAGGCATGATCGGTTCTTCATTTTCGCTGAACGGATCCAAGGTCCAGATCACGACCGTGTCGAGTCCAGAGACCGATACAGTAGCAATCGAGATAACCTCAACCTTAGTCAGAACCGCAGGTCTAGGAGTCTTCTTCGACTTCCCATATGCGACTGGAAAGAACAAATTCGACGCCCCTTTCGTTGGCCTCTTCAACGCTACATCGAACCACACTACCTCAGATCAGTACCGGGATCGGGGAGCGACAATCACGCATACATTAGACAACACAACCTATGTGGCGGACATTGGCTGGGAGGGCTACGCCCGACTCTCACGCCTGCATCAAGACGAGCACAAGTACATCCTAGCCGCCAGTCAAAACTCAGAGAAGCTCTCATTCACAGTAACCTACGCGCCTCACGCGCCCAACATATCCTACACAACCCAAGCCATCAAGCAACAATCCCGCACCTGGTGGGCAAACTACTGGACAACAGGCGCCTTCGTCTCGTTCCCCACAGCAACCAACGCCTCAGCCCACGAGCTCCAGCGCCGCACAATCCTCTCACAGTACCTGCTCGCCGTTAATGGCGCAGGCAAAGACCCCGCACAAGAATCCGGTCTCGTAAACAACGGCTGGTACGGAAAATTCCACCTAGAAATGGTCTTCTGGCACCTCTCGCACTGGCAATTCTGGGGCAAGTGGGACCTGTACAACCGTAGCATAGGCGTGTACTCGCGCTTCCTTCCCAGCAGCTACGCGCGCGCCGCCGCCCAAGGCTACGCCGGCGCGCGCCTGGGCAAAATGAGCGATCCCAGCGGCCGCTCTGCACCGGGTGAAATCAACAGCTTGTTAATCTGGCAGCAGCCGCACCCCATGTATTTCGCCGAGATGGAATATCGCTCTTTCCCCAGCGCCGCCACGCTGCTGAAATGGGATGAGGTGATAGTTGGTGTCGCGGACTTCATGGCTAACTACGTCTTCTGGAACGAATCTACACACGTCTTCGATCTCGGGCCGCCCATGTATCCCGTGTCGGAGAACACACAGCCGAACGATACCGTCAATCCGACCTTCGAACTCGCGTACTGGCGCTTTGGCCTGCATGTAGCGGCGGAATGGCAACAGCGGCAGAATAAATCTGTCCCGGAGTCTTGGACGCTTGTTTATGATAACCTGGCGCCCTTCCCCATCGAAGACGGCGCTTACGTGACATACGAAGGCATACCGGATATGTGGTCTACACCCGCGTACACAGAAGACCATCCGGGTCTGCTTGGGATATGCGGCTGGCTGCCGCCGGACCCGCGGTTCAACAGCAGCGTCTTCAATAATACAGTTGCCAAAGTGCATGAGACGTGGAATTTCCCTTTTTCTTACGGTTGGGATTTCCCGCTGCTGGCGCTGACGGAGGCCAGGAGAGGCGATGCCGAGCGCGCGGTGGCTCAGCTGCTGGATGTTAATAATGCGTTCAATGAGGTGGGTATGCCCGAGGGGGGAACCAGGGTGCCAACGCCGTATTTTCCTAGTTCGGCGGGGTTTTTGCTGGCGGTTGGGATGATGTGTGGGGGGTGGGATGGGGCGGAGGGCATGGTTTGGCCGCGGGGCTGGGATGTCGAGTGTGAGGGATTTGTGAGGGGGATGTAGGTGGGATAGAATGGGGGTTAATGTCTATATCTATATAGCTGTACATGTCTACATGAGGATGTACAGAGTTTCTGATACTGGTTTCTACGCTCGTAAAGTCGTCTAGGGTGTGTGTGTCGTGTTTATTTCCCGGCCTCTTTGATGCCCCATTTACCGACTTCTTGCATGGCTTGTTCCCCGCCTTGGGCAAGCTTCTCGTCTTTTAGCACGCCGGCTAGACATTGCCAGCCATCTCTCCCTCCACCCCATCTTAGCACCTCGTTCTTGTACAGTTCGCCGTTTGCTCTGTCCAGGCTACCCTCTTTCCCGTTATGTTGGAATACATCTTTCCAAATCTTCGCTGCTAGCGCGCGGTCAAAGAGGTAAGAATAGTACGTCGCGCCGTATCCATACAAGTGACCAAAGAAGCCTTGCCAGGCTGTCCCGGCAGGCTCAGGGACCGACGCGTACTTGTTGTATACCTCGTGGTAGACCTTTGTTGAGTTGAAGTTGGGGTCTGCGGCGATTGGAGAGTGGTACACTTGGTCTAACATGCAAAGTAAGATTTGCGATTCAAGCTCGGCGTATTGATTACGGTTGTCGATTGCAAGACGGGATTCAAGTGCGGCCATGGGAACGGGGGCATCTGTTTCCCAGTGACGGGCGTATAGAGAAAGAACGTGTGGGCAGAAAGCGAAATGTTCCATCAGCACCGAGGGAAGCTCAGCAATATCGGTCGCGCAGCGAGTTCCAGACACGTTTTGCAGGGCTGTG
The DNA here is from genome assembly GCA_029100535.1 of Stemphylium beticola. Taxonomy (NCBI): domain Eukaryota; kingdom Fungi; phylum Ascomycota; class Dothideomycetes; order Pleosporales; family Pleosporaceae; genus Stemphylium; species Stemphylium beticola. Next base: position 27,272 of record JARBXR010000087.1, on the reverse strand, counting down.
CGTCCGAGAATTGAATGCAGTGCGTGACCCATTTCGTGGAACAGAGTGCGGACATCGTGGATGTTGAGAAGGGTAGGACGTGGATGAGAGGCTTTGCTGAAGTCGCATATTAATGCGATAGTAGGTAACTGAAAGTAGCTTTCCCGTTCGGCATTGTAGGATACAGGCATACCGTCGGTTGCTGCCTCGATGGGTGAGGAGAATCGGTGCTGCATGTGGGCCATTTCCTCCATTTCTGAAGGTAAGATCTCACGACTGCAACGGAGGGTGAAGTGAGCTGGGTTTGGCGTCTTTCCGGGCCGAGAGTAGAGATCACAGTACAACACTGCAATGTGACCTTCCGTGTCGGATATCACGTCGAGACGGCGCACACCATCGTCCCATACTTCGCCAGGCTGTGTCTCCTTAGGAACGAAGCGAAGGCCATACAGACGGTCAAACAGCCGTGAGATACCCTGTAAGACAGTACCGACGGAAAAGTAAGCCGATAAAGAATCTGGGGTGCGTTGCCTGTAGTGGCCTTCCATTGTAGCGAGCATCTTTTGTGTGTAGTAGAATTTGTCCCAGGCATTGATGCGATCTGGGAAGTTGGAGCGATGGGCATCTCCTCTCTTCAGTTCCATGAGTTCTTCGAGATCGGCGAGAACAGCCGGCCGACTATCTTCATATAGCGCTTTGAGGAATGTATTGACGGCTTCTGGCGTCCGGGCCATTTTGTTTTCAAGCGTCATGTGCGCAAACGTCTCGTAGCCTGATGTCTGAGCCAACTCGGCGCGCAGCTTCAACATCTTCTCTAATCGTGCGATGCTCGGCTTGCTTGCGGTCCGGACAGCTTGATAGGTCTCCCTGCGCACTTCCGGATCCTCCACGAACCGTAGTACGGATTGCGACTCATGATGCATAGTCGAGATTTTGGTTTCGCCCCATCTTGTCAAGGCCTTTGCCAGGTTCGGGTCCAGCCCTTTGAGCTTCGTGGATTTGAACTTCAAGCTCATCGTCTCGGGCGCCATGCCCTCCACGAACTGATTCCCAACTTCTGCAATCTCGCCACTCAAGTCCACCAGCTTTTCTCTCGTCTTGTCATCCAGCCCTATGCCAAACCTCGAAAAGTCCTCCATTAATATCCGCGCAACAATGCGCTCTTCCTCGCTCCATGCCTCGTAGACCTCGGGTATCTCAGACCCCTTCTTCAGCTGGCTGTATAGCACTGGCGTGGTGTTCAACTGGTTCATGTATTGGAATACAGTAGAGTATGCCTTGGCTGCCATGACCTGGAATTTGCGATCCGGGTGCGTGCCTCTGACAAAGTCGGCAAGGTCTATGACACGGCATAGTAGGTCGCTGAGCTTGTCCAGATCTTTGACCATGTGCTTAAAGTCTTGTACCGACTGCGCGGCTGCCACCTTCTGCACCACGGTATTGCAGCGTTGGATTGTGACAGTAACAAAGTCGACGAAACCCTCTGGATGTGTAAGGTATTTGTTGCCTATTATTCCCGCTGGCTTCCCCTTCTGCGATGCGCGCTTGAATCCATCCCAGAAAGAGGCGTTGTCGAAAACCTTGCGGAGGGCGTCGTCATCTGTCTTGCCGCTGGCAGACAGGCCATAGAGGGCCGTGGGTAACGGCGCAGAGTCGCGTGCTTTGGCTTGGGCGGCGAAGGTGGTGTTGAATCGTCGTTGGCGCAGCGACTGCTGGAGACATCGCTGGCAGACCCATGGCGATGCGGACTGCTGAGTGCGCGCAAGCCGCTTAAACATCTTGGGTTGCACAAGTGAAGGCGGGCTCTTGGGCGAGGGCGAAGACAAACGATGTCATAAGCGCGGCAATCCTTCGGCCTTCTCGCACGGCCGCTTTCGCATCCTCAGAGCTCAACATCAGAAGTTGGCTAACATCAATCGCCATCCATTGCGCCTGCTCCACCCCAGACATGGCTTTTAGACCGCTGTTACGGCAGGTAAGAAGATCCAAGTAGTAGCTGAGATATGTGTCTGACGTCTTGCAGCGCGCCGTTGTCCCCGCCATGGCCGCCCTCTCGGCCACAGCAATCTTCGCACCTCGCACCGTATACGCCGAAGAGCGGCAGGAGGACTATTCCGTATGTACCATCGCTTGGACGCCCCTAGAATCCCTCTAGAGGAGCGCCTTGTATCACGTACAAGTATGTGCTGACGAGACCCAGAACCGTAAACCAATCTACGATGATATGCCCATCGATACCACGGCTCCCTCCACGCCTGTCCTAGAAGAGCCATCCAGCCCTGCTCCTTCTGAAGAGCACTACTACCGCCCGACACCCACCGACCGTCTCGCAGTCCAGATTGGCCGTGCGCGCATGGCTCTGTACGAGCAAGCTGTCCGCGGCGAAAAGGCCGTCGACAACGCCCTCACTGAGACCCTCCGCCTGGAGCACTCCTTCACAAGCACCATCCGCTCATTAGCCCCACCAAAAGAGTCTGGCGAGAAGATCCTCCCCGGTGCTCTCTATGTCCTCGTTTCCTCCATGGCCGGATCCATTGTCACGCGCAACCGCAACATTCTGCTCCGAGCCTCCGTCCCAGTCGCCGTTGGCATCACCGCTGCGAACGTCGTTCTGCCCATTACCACTAAGAACGTCGGCGACCTCATCTGGACCTACGAGGAGCGATACCCCGTCATTGCCGATACCCACCTGCGCATGAAGAACAGGATCTCGCAATTCATCGAGACAGGAAAGGCCCACGCACAGGGCACTGTTGGTATGGTCGAGGGAAAGCTTGCCAATACCAGGGAAAACTTGGAGGGCTGGGTCAAGAAGGGTCGGTAAATTATGCGTTCGTAAAAGCTTCTTTGGCACGAGTACCTGTACATTAGCGGAACGGCCTAGGTGGTACGCGCATCGTCTGGCAATGTAAATTGCATTTTCTTGGTTCATTTCCTTTCTACGTTATGCAACTAACTACACAATTCCTTCCCTCGTGCTTCCAGGGCTTCGTCTGCCGTTTCCTCCACCCCTCGACTGTTTCTCGAAATGTCCGAGATCAGCTGTGCCCTGCCCTGCCCCAGCTAGTCCTCGGGGTCCTTAGTCTCTCCTCCTGGAAGGTATTTTGCTAATGTATCTTGGTAAGTGGCCTCGTTGTATGTTCGTCGTGATAAGAAAGCTTGCGCGAGGTCGAGTGTGAACTGCGGTGAGAATCGCGGAGCTAGCGCCTGTGGATTTTCCTGGGTGGCATATACGTCGACCAGAAACTTACGGAAAGATGAGGCGTCCGTTGTTCGACGGTATATAATGCCTATGACGTCGTGGCGAACCGTGATTGAGAGTACGTCCTTATCTCCGACGATTTCACGTCGAATGGTTTCCAGGAACTATTGATCATCCAACGACTCGCCAAACCAATGGGCCGAAACCAATTGCTTGCAACGGCCTCCCTTGCCCCCCCCCCCCTCACACATACAAGCAGCACTTCCCGCTACACGAAAGTGTCCTAACCACCCACTCTGCCTTCTTCTCCCGCGCCATGAGCGGCCCATGGCGGGAAAAAAATCACACGCACGATAAACCTGCCTTCGGATGACCCAGACACTTTTGCCACATACGTCAATCTCCTGTACATGCACGCCATCTACACGAACGCGCACGACGGCGCCAAAGATGACGCGCAGCTGGGCGCCGAATACGATCGCTTGACGCGGCTGTACGTGCTGTGTAAGAAGCTGCAGGATACGCGGAGTAAGAATGCGACCATGTCCGCGCTGCTGGATGTGACGAGGAAGCGGAATGACAAAGGTGGGTTTTGTCTCCCTGGTTGTGCGGCTGTGGGCGCTATATATGAGGGTACGCCGCCGGGGAGCTTGGGCAGGCGGTTGATGGCGGATTTGTTTGCTACGGTTGAGGCCGAGTGTCTGGAGGCTAGTGCCGAGAGCTTGCCAAAGGATCTTTTTGTTGATCTGGCGCTGGTGCTGCTGCGGAAGCAGAAAGTGACAGCTAGCGGAGGTGGTGCGGGTGGTGCGGGTGGTGCGGGTGGTGCGGGCGGTGCGGGCGTCGCTGGTGGTGGAAAAGCGGAAAAGGGCAAGGTCGGAAAGGGTGGTGATGGGGCGAGGTGCTTAAGGCCTGGGCAGTATCTGAATAAAGAGGAGTGAGGATGATTTGAGGATGAGCGCCCACAACTCGGTGGAAGGAAATATATCAAAAGATCTTATCGTCATTTTTGGGCTTGTGTAAAGATATATCAAAGGAAAAGCCTGATCCCAAACCCAAGAATAGATCAGGAACCATATAGTCGTTCGATACAATTTCTGTGAAGCGCCCGAGCTAAAGAGAAAGAGAAACAGAAGTTTTTTTTTCGACAGAAAATAGCCACCGTGAGAGATTATGTGAAGATAAATAAAAAAGCAGATTACCTCCTCGTTTCATCATGAACAAAAAGATATCAGACACGGTATTTCTCAATCTCGTTATGCGTCGACACGGGGTATACGCAATAAGAAAACATTACTCCCCCAAGCACCTCAAAACGCCCAATTCCAGATACTAGCAAGATGTATATGAAACGTCATCCTCGGCTGGTGCCTCGGGCCAGTCTGGTGGCTTGGGCGTCTTGCTTGGTGGCTCGTCGGGCCGGGGTTTGCGACCCCAGACTACGTATCTGGTAAAGATCAGCTCCGAGCTCCGAGGCAAAAACAATCTCACATGTGGATACCAACTTACACCTTGTAGTACGCGTGTACGGACTTATCTGCAAGCGCGGTACGTACATGCGCAAGGAAGACTTCCACTTCGGCGGGCGACCAGCCCAGGGCTGTGACAAAGAACTCGATGCTCCACCCGTGGACGCCGGCGCACATGTTCCAGTAAAACCACTTGCCGAGCACCTTCATGCGTTCGTCTTTTGGCCATGAGTTGACAGGTATGGGGAAGACTTCCTCGTGAACGTCAACAAAACCGGCCTGTTCGTACCACCGCTTGAGTTTGTTTGCGATGCGCAGGGGCCGGCCGAGGCGCATGGCTGCTTCGTCTATGGTGTTGGACCATTCCAGGAGCGGGTAGTCGGCAGGCATAGTGCCGTCGTTGCAGAAGAGTCTGGAATAAATCTCTTGTGATTCCATCCATCCGTCGGGGTTCAGGTTGTTGTAGCTCTTCTGGATGATTTCACGGAAGTCGTGGAAAATGCCGAGGGACATGCGCGTGTGGATGTAGTCGTAGGCTTGCTCGCAGCGCCACCATCGCGGGCGTGAGATGTCGTCGATGAAGAAGTCGACATTTTCGCGAGACCTTTGGTGGATTAGTGGGCGCCGTGGGGTGGAAAGCGAAGGGCTTACATCTTGGGCTGAATGGGAGACAGATCTATGCCTTCAACCTGTTCCTTGGTTAGATTAGCAATAGAGGAAGGTATGGCGGACGCACCCGACAACTTGGGAACTCGTCCGCTGCCAATTGTTAGCGCTCATACTGCAACTATAGCGACGGTTGACATACCCATTTCGAAGCACCACTTGCCGGTGCCGCAGCCAATGTCGAGCATCCACTTTGGCCGCTTGTGCTTCTGCTTGTGCTTGAGCGGCGCGAGGTAATTCTTCTGGTGGAACAGAGCTGTGATTATGACATGCTGCATGTCCAAGCGCTCTATCTCAGGCTGTGTATGAGCGAGTCAGCGACGGACCGATTGAATGGAAAGTCGTCTTGCAGCCATGCGTACCGCGTCGTTGGGAAAAGGGTAGGCTAATATGAATTAGCTGTCGTCATGTTCAAACATGGCATGCGGCTCTGCTTACCACCCGGATGATAGCCGTGGTAGGTCCTGCCATATTTCTTGACGTAGTCGAAGATGCTTGGCGTGAGACTCTGGACCTCGCTGCGACGTTTGTGAGCATGCTTCCAGGCTATGAGAGAGAGAGAGAGAAGGAGAGAGACAAAGAAAGAGAAGAAGACGCACGACTGGTTTTCATATCGATCAGATTGAAGATCGGACTGTAGGTCGGCATTAGCTGGCTGGCCTTATTCCGGGGAAGGCGGGGACGAGGAGCGTGTTTGGCATACATCAGGCTCGAGGGTGGAATGGGTGCAGTCTGTGAGGTCGGTAGCACTGGACAGCGGCCGCAGCAGCTTGTCCCTGTGCAGACGATCCGACTCGGAGGCTGTCATGATGGAGCTTTTGTGGTGCGCGGCGGTGCGCTATTTGACTCTGGGCGAGTCGTGTCGAGGAGGAGGCGAAACCCAGTGGAATGGCATGTCGTTCCCAAGCCCAGGGCATTGGGGGCCGTCACGCCGACTGCGAAACGGGGACGGGATCAGCCTGCGCTAAGCGTGCGCGTGTGCGTGGGCCAGCGAACCCCGCAACACGATAAACCTCGACCGCTTCTTTGCCAGCACCACCACTGCGCCCCATGTTACCAGCTACCGCCTGCGTGGCTTTTGACATGCGTCGCTCCACCCGAGAGCTTGCATGACACCTCACCAGCCTCTCGGGTGCAAACTCCTCGACACGCCTTCCATGCTTGATACCCTTTCCATTGTTCCCCTCCTGCATTCGCTTTTCTCTGCTACTTTGGTATTCCCGCGCCTTGGTGGCTGACCCAGTCTTGCGGTAGGGGATCTGATCTGCCTTGGGGCCGTCTCTAGCGCTACAGAAAGAACATTTTGAGACGCTTCTAGCTGGTGGATATTGGCGCTCAAAGTCGCTCTTATTGTTATTGTGGTCAGCACGATCTACATGTCACTTCAACGCCATAGTTTCTGCATTCTCATCGACATGCAATCTGCAGTCACTCGGCCTATTCGGTAGCTTCGGCGACTTGGCCACGCGGGCTGCATTGGAGGGATTCCGTCGTGGCGTAACGACCGAGACATCGGATCGGTGGGATGGTGTCTACGCATGTCATCCTGACCGAACTCTCGGGTTGATATGGCCCTGGTGGTTGCATCGTCGGGATTTTGTCAGTGAGACTTTGATCGAGACTTTGATCGAGACTTTGATCGAGACTTTGTACCTCGAATCTTCTCTACAGTCGACGACATCAGCACGAAGATGCAGATTTGAACTTCTTTCGGGACCATGTTCATTCGCTGCAAGGAGACCCGGATGGAGACTCCAAATCATGCCACGTCTATCTAACCGACTGCCAGCATGCAGAGCATCCACAGCTCGCACTTCTTACCCCGGCTATGACGCACTCTTCCTGCATAGGCAGTACCATGTTCGCTCAGCGCCCCCATTATTTGTCATGCCTTTAGATCCAGCCCTGATCTCACAGAGCAAAGGCCTCCTTCTTTCAAGTGATCCTGGTGGCTTTCACCCTCATTATCGCTATGCCGATCCGGCACAAACTTTAGACTGGCCACATTGGGAGAATGATGGCTTGCCAATCTCGTCCTGGCTGGATCGAATCGCTTGACGAATGTCATGGTATTCGTCAGCTTGCGAATCTAGTCGCTACGAGTTCTACGTGCCATGAAAAGGGGCGGCCCAAACTATAACTGCCTTCATGAACCTACGAGTAGATTCGCCAATAATACACTATAGTATTGTCAGAATATAGGAATCACTAGCTTGTGACGTCCCGTAATGTGGCGATCATTTGCAGTATTTAGGCTGTATACCTCCAACCAGAGCAATGAGATGCCGACGACAGCCGAAGAAGAAAGACAACAAAAAACGAAGAAAAGAAACGCATCATAGTTGAAGAGGAATAAAATTATGTTTCTTTTCTAATTTTGCCATTCAGTATGCCTTTTCTCAACGGCATCATTGCATACCCATTCGGCACATGCGAAGGTCTCTGGTTCCGCTCTGTCAACTCCTTCCACAAGGCACCAATGCTCGCCCTTTCTGCTGGTAACATGCTGTACTGCAAGCTATACAGGTTGCGACGATGGATAGGAGGCACAAACTGACCTGAGACGAGATACAGCAATACACTAGGCGACAAGTAGTGTTTGCGTATTCGATCGCCGAGGTCAAAGTAAGGCTGGAACATTGCGCGGAGCGACAACGGGACAGACTGTGACTTGTTAATATGGAAGAAGGTGTGTAGTTGAGTTGGGGCAATGGCTTACCTTTAGTAGTACGTAAGCTGTTGGCCCGGAGCCTGGCTCGTCGGATGGCACGCCACTCGTGTCCTGTAACTCGAAACAGATGCCTCCAGGTAGCCGCCCTGGATCCTTGAGCCGCAACATAACGGCAAATAGCGGAAAGTGATTTAAACATGCAAGTCCCATCTCCAGTGCTGCTTTGAGTCCAATGACGGCGATGCGTGCGCTCGCAAAGGTTAGGTAGAAGACGAATACAGTCGGGAGGAGGAAGAACTGTAGAGTGAAGAGGATTGTGCCGAGCAGCAGCTGGTCCAGATCGTAGTCGCAAGAGTCGATTCGGTTACGGAGGATGTTGCGCTTCTTGCCACGGAAGAGATGGAACAGGGAAATGATGATCATGAGCTGCCAGTGGAAGATACGGGCAGATGCAACATAAAACGAGTATATGTGCACCGTCAACAAGGAGACGAGGTCGGAGAAAATTGAGATGGGCATGGTGGCGCCAGCGAAAGCTGAAAAGCCAATGACCTGAATGAGCGCAGGCAGATGTGGTCGCAAAAGCGATATGCAGTCTGGGGTTCCGTCAGTAATAGTCTACATGCCAAAGGGGATCCATGTCAAAGGGATCCACTTACTAGCCCAGTAATCGATGACCCAAAGGAACAAATCACCCAAAAAGGCTGCCAATTCTGTATTGAGCTTTAGGCCTCCCGGCCATCCCATAAGCCATGATATCATGCGCCTCAACCCCTCGACCGACCAGGCACTGAATATGGTGTCGACCTGGGCGGCCACAAAAGACGCGTTCTCGATGATGAATGTTCCAACCGCGATGCCCATGATGACGTCATTTGCAACTAGCCAGAGGCTGTTGTAGAACCGGATATACTCTGGATGGCTGTTGGTGATGCTCTCCCAATTGGCCTTTCTTCTGCGTAGGGTGAGGTATTGGATGGGCCAGTAACACGACTGTTGCAAACGAATGTCAATCTGCTGTGCTGTTGCAGAGATATCCTTTAGAGCTGGAGAGTCGGCGGCCCCTGGCTGCCAGTGCAAGACCAAAATCACTGCCTCGCCCAAAATGCGATGCGTGATGAGGCCAAAGATGAACAGCTGCGCAGCAATGGGCCAGATCCAGACGCGGAATATGTAGTGAAGCACCATCCAAGTGTAGTCCCAGAGATCGTTGGCCGACTCGGCCACACGCTCGCTGACACTCAGCGCCCGCTTCATGCGCCTGCCAATCATGCCAATGTTCTTCTGCAGCAAGGCGTTGAGCTCATGCGAACAGTTGACCTGCTCGATGAGCATGGGCAAAGCCATTTCCTTTCTTGTAGGCGGATGCGCTATGACCTTGTGCAGCTTCAACCTCTCAACAAGCTGTGCCTTTCTCTTCCGCTCTTTGATTTCTGCTTGTTCCAACTCTGCAAAGGCTCCGTCCCACTCGGCCACCCTTGTCTTGTCACCCAGGGCGAGCGTTATGGGTTTGAGCGAGAGGTATTGCATGCGTGTCGGGTGCGGGCGATCGTATACGATGACTTGCGTAGCCATGTGCGTGTCGGTAGGGTAATGTAGGCGCGGAAACCGGGTCGAGGGCTCGGTATAGACTATGAGGGACTCGACGCTGGGTTGGTCTGGCAGAGTTTTGGGGTTTACAGAGCCCAGAGCGCGAAGAGCAGAGTGTCCGCATCGCTGCAGCAGCTCCTGGATATCGTGTGGACTGTGTCGCAGCAAGGTTCCTACGAGCAGCGCGTTCTCGACTTGGCGCAGCTCTACGTCTTGCAGAACTGCTACCACGAAGACGTCGGTTTTGGAGTTTTGGAATCCCACCAAAACACCTGGTGAAGCATCTTTTGGAGCGTCTGATGGCCAAAATATGCGCATCAACCCGTTGTGTGTGACCATGTCCTCATCCTGCTACCCCGCTAGAAGGAACCACGACGCTTGAGCTGCTCGCGCGCAGAAATACCTGTGCCTGCAAGCCTGGGATGCTATAGGATTTTAGTCGACCGACTCTGCGAGTGTCTCTACGCCTCCTACTAACCAGATCCGTCTCCTGTGTCGCGATGCGCACCACGGGCAGTATAACCAGGAAGAACAATAGGGACAGCAAGGCGAAGCCCTTTGCAGTTCTCGTCACAACGCCGTGATCCCAGGCGAATATTGCCAGCTCGTATACACGGGTAACAAGGTCCCAACGGGCGGTCGAGTATCCCGCGACGAAGATGCCAATGGTAACAATAGAGAAAGCGTGCATTTACACGGGCATGCCAAGCGCTGTTTCGGCACAAACTAGATGAGCGCCCGGTGTAGTCAACTAGCGAGCGTGTGTTGAAGAATTGGCGAATTTCAGTGTGTAATGTGGTAGCAGTACGGGGTGGTGCGCGTGGATGACCATGGCGCAAGATGCATCATGGCGCAATGCACAGCACCCTCGACGATGGCGTACGTGGAAGGTCCGAATGTTCGGCATGACACGCTAGGCCTACATCCGGACTAGTGACCCATGCTTTCCTCGACGGCATCACAGCATCGACACCAAACGCTGCAACAAGTATCAACACGTCAAAAGCACAGGAGAAATCAGAGTTATCGACGTGTAGCTGACTGAGTTACTTTTGAACCGAGGTAGGATTAATCTTCTCAATCATCGCCGCATCTCATACTTTCCTACTGTCTACACTGACCGCCTAACGTGGATTACCCACTTGCATTCAACCTATATCAGTCCAAATGGGCGGAGGCGGCCAGTGGGTCGGGGGCCGGAGATAGCTTCAACAGGCAGAGGTAACGTACAAGTAATGCGATTTGCGCGGCAACATTCACTGCTGTCCGCAGCGCTCCCAAGACAAGGCGCTTTGTTCGCGTTGATTGGCTAGCGCGTCGCGTCCGTTCGCCTGAAGTTTCCGTTCACTCCAGCCTCGGTTTCGCCCGAGCCATGCTTTCTTCTTTCATCCATATTTTCCAGCGTCATTCTTCCCCTTGATCTGAACTAATACCCCACAGCCCATTTGGAACCACACCTGTCTACTCGGATCAACGCTATATTGGTTATTGTGTCAACATGGCCGTCTGCAGCTTTTACCAACGAGGCGCATGCAAGTTTGGGGGTAAGCCATCAGGTATTGCATTGTTGAATCAAGCTCACATCAACAAGATTCCTGCAAACATGAACACCCTGGAAGTTCGCGAGATGCAAACCGTGGAAGCGGAGGCGGCTTCGGCGGATCAAGCAACAACCGCTTTGGCGCCTTCAATGGCGACCGCTATCGTCCCGGGCAAAACAGCGGATCCAACACATTTGGAGGTAATTGAATCCCGTTGATTGCGTCGTTTATATCCATACTCACCCACTCCAGGCAATCGTGATTCCAAGTCATCAGGCTTCCACTTGGACAAGGAAGACATCAAGAATGATCTGACGACGCAACGCCCAGTCTATCCGCTATCATGCTATGGACCAGGAAGAGACGCCCCTCGGCAACTTATCGAGGGTCTAGTTGAGATTAGTCCAGAGGAGCTCCGCTTGCGCTACTATACTTTGCGAGCGGCAGGCAACGAGCCCCAAGCAGTATGTACTCGTGATCTGGAACATGTTCAGATAACTAACAAGTCACAGCAACAAGAAGAGAGCACCCTTAATGAAAAGATGCAGCAGCAAGTGAAAGCAATTGTTGATGATATCAATGGCGCCATCACCTATGTCGAAGAAGGTGCCAACATTCACCCCAACCGGATTGACATCGCCAAAGGCAACGCAAATGCCAACGAATCCACCAACACCACAACCGGATCTTCAACTTCAACTTCAACCGCAAATCCATTCATGAAGGCGCCAGCAAATCCATTCCAGACAGGGGGCTCCTCTCAGCCATCAGCGTTTGGGCAAGCTTCGACTCCAGGTTTCGGCAAGCCAGCTTTTGGCCAACCATCCAATCCAGCACAGACCACATCTGCATTCGGCCAACCTTCAAACCCAGGTCAAACCACGTCAGCCTTTGGCCAGGCATCGAATCCGGGTCAGACTACTTCTGCGTTTGGTCAGGCTTCTAATCCAGGCCAAGCAGCCTCGCCGTTTGGTTCGGCCTCGGCACTTGGTCAAAAGCCATCACCATTTGGCCAGCCATCAGCATTGGGTGGCGGTGGTAGTGCGTTTGGGAAGCCCGCCTTCGGCGCCTCTGGGTTTGGCCAAGCGTCGATGCCAGGTGCGGGAAGTGCATTTGGACAGGCTAGTAGTATGGGTGCAGGCTCTGCTTTCGGGAAGCCATCGACGCCAGGTGCAGCTACTGGGTTCGGGCAGGCAAGTGCTTTAGGGCAGAAACCAAATCCCTTCAGCAAGCCAGGCTTCGGTCAGAGTGGTTTTGGTCAAGCAGCACAACCAGCCGCCAACGCTTCTCCATTTGGCCAAGCTGCTCAATCTGGCGCATCACCATTTGGCCAGGCGGCACAATCCACCCCATCTCCGTTCGGTCAAGCAGCACAATCCGGCTCATCGCCTTTTGGCCAACAAGCACAACAAACTCAGCAACCGTCGCCATTTGGTCAACAAGCTCAGCAGCCAGCTCAAGCCTCACCATTCGGCCAGCAAGCGCAACAAGCACAGAAGCCAAACCCGTTTGGACAGCCCCAGCAAGCAACAACGCAAGCCAGCCCCTTTGGCGGCGCCGCAGCATCCCAGACCCCAGCCTTTGGCCAGCCAAGCAAACCATCACCTTTCGGCACCCAACCCACTCCATCTGCCACAGCACAACCGCAAGCCGCAGCCGCAGCCGCGAACCCCTTCCTCAAACCCCAAACCTCTGCTGCAACCCCAGCAACCTCAACCTCACCCTTTGGCACTCAATCCCAAGCTCAACCCCAAACTCGACCCACCAACAACACTCCCATTCCCACACAACAACAACCAACACCACAGCAACCCGCCACCACCCCTCCTGCTGCACAACCTTCTTCCACAGCGCGTCCCCACGTCGCAGGCGTGACTCCCGACGGCAAACCCATCGACCCCAAGGACCGCTACAAAGAAGGTAAACCGGAAGAGTACGAAGGCGAACAAGGCAGGATGCTGGAGGAAATTTATAAGCGCGTTGCGCAGTTGGGCAGGTTCGCTGATGATGAGGATATTCCCGTTACGCCGCCTAAATGTGAGTGGATTGCGCCGTTGGCTTTGTAGGGGGGTTTTGGGGAGGGGATGAAAGGATGGGAGGAGGGGGGTAGAGATGGGGGTTTTGGGTCTATTGATCCAGTGTATAGGAAGATGTTTGAGTTGAGCTGACTGACTGACCACGGGATGGGAGCGATGTTATGAAATGAGGGGGAAGGGCAAAGAGAAAATATAGATCGAGTCAACTTCGCGCTTCTCATTAGTTAGTACTGGCTTCCATGTTCATTTCCACTGTGTATGCCCATAGATCTAGGCAAAAGGGGGCTGAGAAACAATTATATCACGATATAATATTTTCCATCTTACCATCACATACACACACATACACGCCAAACATGTCCAAACTCCTTCCTCACCACCCTTTCCCACATCCCACATCTCACATTCCACTTCCACCACACCACACCAACTCAACCGCCCCCACCCATACCCATCCCCCTCCCGCGCTCCATAACTTGTGCCTTAATCCCCTCCACAACGCCCCGTCCCAACCACCTCAGTCTCCCATCCCGTCTACACGCCCCATCCGCCCAATCAAACACGCCCTTCAACTCCCTCAGCTCCTCTACCTTGGTACTCCGCGCCAGCCTCCTCAACACAAGCCTACTTTCCACAACCGTAGCCTGCGTATCAAGCCAAGACCGCGAGTGCGCATCCAGCGGCAATATGAGACCGGCGTCGGAAGCGCTGATCAGGGTCGCGAGCGCGGGGAGCGCGAAGATGCTGTGGAAGAGGAGCTGGGCGGTGCGTGAGGACTGGGCGTCGTTGAGGGCGACGAGCGTGGCACTGAAGGCGGTTTTGTATGTATCGTGCGCGGCGCGGCGGCGCACGTGCAGAGTTTGATTGCGCGCGAAGGAGCGGAGGTGGAGGGTGTTGTTTATGAAATCGAGGGTTGTGGGCCAGTAGGTTTGGTCGCTTGTTTCGAGTTTGGAGATGAGGCTGAGTTCGGGGAGAAGGCAGGGTGCTGTTAGGGTTTTTGTTGTGCTGCTGCTGCTGTTGCTGTTGTTTTTGTCGTTGTGTTGGCGGCTGTTGTCAGGCGATGATGTGGATTGGTTGCTGTTCTTTAGATGCACGGTTATGGGCATGGAGATTGCACGCCCTGTGTCTACGTCTCGCACTACGAGACAGCGCGGTTCGGCGGCTAGTACCCAGAAGTGGCGGAAGGCTTGGAGATGGGCTTTGGAGTCTTGGACGTCCGAAGGGAAGAGTGGGTAGAAGGCGCAGATCAGACTGGCTATGGCTTTGTTGCTGCGGCTAAAGGTTTGCGTGCCGCCTGCAATGAAGAGAGTTCCGAATGCCATGTGAGCTGCGAGGTGGGATCCGTAGGGTATGTCCGGGCCGATCCTTCCATGAAGGCCTCGAAGTCGGCGGAAGACATCTAGGTCGCCTGTGCCTGCCATGACGGTGGCAGCTGCTAGTGCTATGAGATCTTGACAGTTCCTCACCGTGTTCTTGGACAGTTTCGAGTCGTATCTTACGGCTGGGAGTTTGTTGATCCGGATTAGTTGATCGAGATACTTGATTAAGAAGTCCCGTACTTGCGTATCTCCTGTGCCGGCATGCTTGAGACTGACACTCCACAACAGACCAGCCAGAATGTTGTAAAACGGCATTTGTTCGCTACGCAAGCGCGTGATGCCTTTGAGGTCATACGCCTCACGGTACTCGAATGGCAAGTTCTTGATGATCCAAGAATCAGACGCTTTGATGTTATCCCACATGATGAGGTGCTTGGCGAGCGTACGAAGGAGGAAGATGTCTGGCCGGACATAATCAAACTGCGGAAGTGTGTCTGGTATGTCGATCTTACGCGCTACAGTTTGGTCATGGGTTTTCATGAAAATAAGAGCGACTGCAATGACTGCTCCGGCTGTTGCCTGGTCTAGGATGTGAACCACATTCACGGGCTTGGGCGCCACCGCGACAGTCATGAGCCGTTCGACAATGCGCATGTCATGGAGACCTCGGAGATCCTTTCCTTTGCCCAAATTGATGAAGCCCAACGCAAATCCAGCAGCTAATCTGTATGCTTCATCGCGAAGAGTGTCTGGTGGCTCAGAAGGATCTGGTACCTCCACATGCTCGATTTCTGAGAGCATGACCTCACTCATGCGACGGTGTTGGGTGTTGTAATAGAGGAGGCCGATACCCATCAGGCCCGTAGTCTGCGTGTAGGGAGACAAGTTCAGCTCTGCAGCCCCAGCTGGCAGCATCCTAGTGACATGCACCGACAGCAGTCGCGTAACGAGCGTATCCATGGTACCCATGAACGAAGCAGCCAGGCCCAGCAAAAGGCCAACGGATGTCATCGTATGTTTCGGCGTAAGGTACTTGAACGACAGCCATTTTGCAATAGTCCTCAGATGGCCGTTCAAGCCCAGCCCAAGTAGGAGTCCGGCATGTTTATTTGTGAGCTCAGCAGGTTTGTTGTACATGATCCAAGAAGTATCGATACCCTGAGCATCTCGCGAAATGCTCAATCCTGCAGCAGCACCCGCATTAAAGAATGCCCAGAAGTATTTCTCTTCGGAGTAATTCTGACGTTCGGCCGTGACGACGTTTCCCATTGGCTTCATCAGACATGATGTCGAGAAGCCATATAGAGGGTACTTTTCCGTAAGCAGAGGTTTCTTGCTGCTGAACTTGATCATGGAGCTGCCAACTGGGAGGGAGAAGGTGCGGACCATGACCCACTGCATGAGTGCCTTTTGACCCTCAAGCATTGCTGCGTCGTCCTGCCTGTTGTCGGCTCGGTACTCTGCAACAGTCTGCCGTAACGGCTCCAGTAGCGTATAGGCCTCCATGAAGCGTCTGTCCTCGCGGAAAATCAGGCGGGTGATGCAGTGACGATCGACCTCGGCAGTTGACTGGATGGGCTCCATACGATCAGCGCCTTGACATATGGTGTGGACGTCGCGTGTGGTACCGGCAGCATGAAGGGTGCCACCAGATGAGTTGAGATGACTATCATGTACAAAGTCCCCAGTCGGGGTATGGCTGAGATCCAGATCTTCGCGTTGCACAAGCTTGAGCAGCGAACTTGACCAAGTCGTAGGTGGGTTTGCTTGGCATCTTGTGATTGCTTCCATGAGCGGTGCTTTGGCTGCTTCTGGCAATGTGGCCAACATTTCAGAATCGATGTCGCACCTCTTGATTAGCTCTACGACTCGTCTTGGGCTTGAAGTTGGGTCTATGTCGCGGAAGAAGTTGTGTAGTGCCACTGTACGGGGGGTTACTCCTGCTATGATTTCATCAATATTGATGGATGAGTGTGGAGACGCTTTCGACTTCCGGATAAGCGTCGCGAGCGTAGGGAAAGGAGCGTAGTGCTGGGAGCCCGTGACAGTGCTAAGCCATCCCAGTATCGAGGGAGGTGCGTCCCACGGTTGTGCATGTAAACGAACTTTGCTGCTTAGGATAGACTCTTCATAGGCCCAATCATGGTTTGAGCCACCATCAAAATCGAAAAAGTTGCCCTGCCTCCAGTCCCAAGCATCCCAACGCAGCCATCGGCTGATTTGTGCTAACACGGGCGCAAGGTTACCGGATTGAACACCAGTAAAGTCTTGGCATAGCACATCCAACTTTCGCTCTTCACGGAAGAGATGCAGTGAAACAACAATCTCAGAGAGAGACGAGATGCGAAGATCTTGCTTTTCAGAAGGAGAGAGCCGCCTCCAATGGTCGTTGGTTGCTTTGCCGATTGGTGAATGAATGTATTGGCGTGCGAGCTCAAGACATTTGAGAATTGTGTCGTCTTTGACCTTGATCTGCTGCATTATCGATGGTGACTGTTCTTGCACAGACTGTCTTTTCACCAGCGGGCTCATCGTGGTCGACGTCGGGCTCGAATGTAAAGCCCAAGCCCAAGGCGACGAGTCCCAGTTTTTCGCGTGCGTTCTTGAGGATTGACGACTGCACATGAGACGCCATGCTGAGTCCTCATCATCTATCAGCTCATCAGGTTTTGCCTGACTTGAAGGGCGGCCCGAGCTTCTCCGTTGAGCAGGCTTTGTGCGGGGTTTGATCTTGCTCTTCTTTTCGTCAATGAACGGAACAGCAAGGGTGAGTAGAGCGGCTACAAAAGCTGTCCAATCCGCAGTCATTCTTTCAGTTCCCTCGTCCGAGAGTGACTTGCGTATGTTCCAAAAAATCTCCAGGATAAAGTCTCCAGCATAGTTTGGAAGAACTGTCAGCAACACTCGGAAGAGCTCTGCCACATAGCCGTCTGAAGGCGACAGATGAAGCACCATGCGGTGCCTGCAATAGTCGCCGTCAACCACATCCAGCCTCCCGTCCGTCCCTACAGACAGTAGCCGCTGTAGTGGCTGGGTGGCATTAATGATCCGTTTCGATCCCGCAGTCGCCCTGCTCTGCTCATAATGCAGTATTGCGTAGGGGTCGTACAACTTCATCGGACCAAGGCTATATTTCATGGGCAGATGCGTACCCCATCCCGCAGTCAATGATAGACAATCTTCTCGTGGATCGGTTGAAGTTAGCTGAACGACGCGTTCGACATGACCGTCGCTAATCTTGGCTACTTTGAAAGCATGCTCCAGTTGTCGGCTATTGACAAACTTGGGCACGCAGGCATATCGGGGGGCTGCACTGTTCGAGCCAGACTGTGTTGCGGATGCTGAAGGTGATAGCCGTTTCCGTGTCACTGCCAGCTCACATTCGAGAGGACACTGTAATGATGGATGGGATATGTATATGTGCAGCTTTCTTTCATGAAGTGTTGCCGAGTTAAAGGGCGCATTGAGTGTGAATATCTCGGGCTGCTCGCTATCCTAGGTGTATGTTAGTGACATGAGTTTCTGTGTCAGGCGATGAGTACATACCTGTGGGTCTGTGGGATTTCCAAGGGCGAATAGCCCACTCTTCAAATACTGTGTGGCAGGGATTTCTGCAACTACACTGACGACCAGTTCTTTGTGAAGTCCATCGCCGAGTCGTGGTCCACCTTTGGCATCGGGCGGTGCGAAAAGATCATCGAGCTCGTCGTAATCCTCGATAGTGTCAAAAGTATCCTCGTCCATGACGTCGTCCAACGTATCATCGATCGATACAGCACCCAGACTCATCCGCGATGTGACGCTACCGGGTGTGGAAGCCCGATTCCTGGACTGCGAAAGGCCACCAAAGCTTGTCCGATCATGACCTTGCGAGTGTCGACTCCGCTGACTTGCGCTGAAACTTTGAGAGAAGCTACCACCCAAGCTGTTGCGGGATGTTGCCATATCCTGGAAGGCACTTCTATCAAAGCTAGTTGAGAGCTCAGCACGAGAGAGCAGCGAGCTTACGCGCCTCGACTCTTTCGGTTGGCGTGTCAGGTCAGAGTCAGGATTCAGCTGTGAAGCAAGCGCCTCATCCACGGCCTGATCAGATAGCCGTTCTTTTCCTGTAATCTTAAAAGACGGTGGCTGAGTTTTGCTGCGTGGAGCGCCACCGAAGCTCTCTCTCAATCTGTCAGCGCTACGAATTGCTGGGGTCGTTGCACCTGTCCCGGGTGCAGTGCCATGAGAGCTGCGCCGTCGGGACTTTGTTATTGGTAAGGGGAGGTGTTGTTTGCGAGAAGTTGATATAGATTTTGGCTCAAGATAGGCCGCAGACCAGATGGTAAATACATTCGTCTCGTGGTTCGCTGTGACTACTAGTAGAAGGGGCTTGTCATTCCCACTGCGATCAAAGAGAAGCTCATTCCGCGGCGACACGTATATGATATCCTCAGCTTTATCAATGGCTTCCAGCCTTCGGTGACCGGAGCCGTGGGTAGTCAACAGACTGCTACGGTCGCCGCCTGAGACCACATTGACCACCAAGCCAAGCTCTGAGAGAGGATCTGTAAAGGAATACAACCTTGGTATTGCCTCGGGGTTCAAGGGCGCAGTGGGGTTTATCAAGTCATCAAGATATGTGGTGGCGCCCGACAGGCGGGACTTGCCATGGCGTGAAGACACAGGGCGCCGATGCGGTTGTGAGAAGCTCTGAGAGAAGGAGAAGTGTTGCGAGAGGAACGACTGGTTGGTTGTGAGGAACGAGTTTGGTGGTGCTGAAGGTAGGTGGGGACTGGCTGGGACGGGGTGCAGAGGCGCAAGCTTCCTTTGCACAACGACGCCTCGTGCAGCAGGGAAAGCCTTTTCGACCTCGAATGGGAGATTGACGATGTGTGTTGTGCCGGATAAGAAGAAGACATGGGCTTGCGACTTGAGGAAGACGACCAGAGCGCGCGATCGGACCTCTACTGTTGCAGGTGCCGTGTCGACTGGGGCAGTCGGATCGGTAGCAGGTTGTGTGCCTTGGGTAAGGAAGCTCTGCGAGTGGTCGTTGGCATTGTGTCCTGGTGTGCTCTCTCTAGTTTCCGAGGCGGCATGTGAGGGCTCATCGACCATGAACCATGTCAACAGTGCGTGCTTGACCTTTTCTTTCTCGACTTCAAAGTTGAAGGTTTTGCGCACCACGCCTCCCCGAGACCAGACCACGTGATATTCAGTGGTGACGAGCTCGTCTATAGGGCCGTCATCGGTATATGTATGCCAGGTGTAGTCGCGGTCGGTACTATCGTCGGTCAGGATCGACTCTTGCACCAGGTACTGCAAGGCGGCGGGCTTGTGGACCCCGATTGAGCGAAGGGAGGCCATGCGGAAGCTCGTCTTGGAACATGAGGGAAGTCTGGGTGGGCGGTTCGTCAAGTCGTAGTATCGTCGGTTTGTTTGCGCGGGGCGCGCGCAGTTGTCGGTGACGCGCTATTGTGGTTGAGCGCGACTTCCCTTTCCCAGAATGTTCAAACTCCGCAACACCTCCGAGCTTCCTTCACTCTCTTGCATTCCATCGCGCAACCTCACCACAGCCCGGACAGGCGGTAGTTTTGATTTAATCGTCTTCAATAGCATCAGGCGACTTTGATTGTACAGGCAAAAGACGCCGTGCCCTTCGTTTCTGTTGTAGCTAAGCTCAACACCCACGGAGCTGCAACCATGGAGCCCATCGTCACAACAAAGGGCAAGCTAACTCAGCTGAGGTACATCTTACCCATATTTTTATTCATATAAATATAAGCTAACAAACTTTCCTCTAGGTACGAACTCCCGCATCGCGTGCAGGAATCGACCGTCTACCCAGTCAAAGCCCTCAATGGCTCGACTATCGTATTGTACGGCCACGAGACGGGCGTGGGCATCCTTTGGAGAGGCGGGCGCCCGCTGAAGAAATTCACGCCCCAGCCCAAACAGCCAGCGAAGCCCCCCAAGGTCAACGGAACCAGCAACGACACCATCATGATCATCGATTCGGACGACGACGAGCCTGCCAAAGCCGCCGCACAACCGCCTCCCAAAGCAGAGTTTGAGGACGAGGAAGAGGAGCTCGACCCGGATCAGCCATACGCGTCGATTGTCCAACATCTGTCTCTATGCCTCAGAACTCAGGTCCGTCACATCTCCGTGCCCCAAATACCCCACGCGTCTGCTCTGCGTCCTGGCGATACGACGCCCCCCATATTCAGCAAGAGCATCGTCTTCACCGTCGCATGTGCAGACTCGACCGTGCGCATCATCACACTGCCTTTGAGTCCTCCTCCTCATGCCGCCAAGGACAGGCCGCTCAACTCAGCATCGCAGTTTGGCGAGGAAATTATCAAGATCCAGGGTCACCAGAGTATCCCCCGGGGTATCACTATGACATGGACGGCGAGGGATGAGCCGAGCTCGGCAAATGAGCCAGAGGATGACATGGACGTGGATAAGGACGAGGACGCCGGTGCCACACCGAACAGCCGGCGTCGCAAACAAACTTCACGCCCACGCTCACAGCCACCTGGTGACGACGGTTTCGATTTGCTTGTCGCTTCACACTCAGCCGAACTAGGAGGCTTATTGAGGCTCTTTCGCTTCGAGTTATCCGAAACGGCGGTCAAAGTCTCACATCCTCTCACTCCCTACAAGATAATCTCATTGCGGAAACCTGCCTCTCGCGTCACCTTCAATACTGCCCAGTATCCGAAGCGCAGACATTCTCAACTGCTCATAACAGACTCCATGGGTACCGCACGAATCTACGATCCATTCGCTGCACCCAGCCGCAAGCGGCGAATGAGCGGCGGTTCCAACGAGCCAGGCGCCTTCGTTGCCACGTTTCGGTCATCGTTCGAGGGCGTCAAGAATGTCATACTTACACCTCCAGTTCTCGCCTCACGAAAAGCTATCATCGATGCGGCCTGGGCGTCTGACGGCCGTCACATCATTGCTCTACTAGCCGATGGCGAGTGGGGTGTCTGGGATGTTGATCGCTCTGGCCCCAACCCTCCAGCGGACCCATCGACCTTTTCTCTACGAGGCTATGTTGGAACAGCGGAGAAGGAGGGCAGTAGCAACGGCGCGTCTAGCCCCAAACGCGGTAGTCGCAATTCCTTAGCCCCAATGACACCTAATACACGCCGCAGAAAAGAAGAGGCGCTATTCCAAGGAAGCACATCAACCTCAGCGGTTGTAACGCGTGGTGGTATTTCTGTTGCTAGCTTGATATCAGCCAGCGGCGCTCCTTCAGAGGACTCGGTCATCATCTGGTACGGCTCAGAAATCTACAGGATAGCAGATCTTGCCAAGTTCTGGGCTCGTACTGCCTCTGCTAGCGGTGGTAGCTCATTACCGGGGCCCGGTCTCCAAGTACAGGATGTCGTACTTTGCGGAGAGGCCATTACCTCTGTTTCGCAGTTTGACACTACGACTCAAGCTTCACGCATGGCCGTCGCAAGAGATACTCTTATCTCGTTAGAGCATCGCCTAGTTATTACTGCTAGCACAAGCCAGCCCCTCGGCCGAGACCTAAACGCCATGTTCGCACGCGAGCAAGTCGAGGACGAGACGGCGAGTCGAACCGATCAGGCCTTACTCACACATGGTGAGCTGGACCTCGGCGGCATGGACAGAATGCTCGAAAGCATGGAAGGAAGTGGAACCAGTGCGGCCGCCTCGAAAAGCCTAACCATGGGCGGACCTCGAAAAGTCCTCTTCGCATCGTCTGCGGCTTGATACGATGCCCTCGGATGACATGCGATAGGAACTTGGAACTGTGTAAGATCTTCCAATATTTGAAGCGCTACTCGTGATGATATCCCCTTCAGAGAAAAAAGAAGTTCCCCCTTTTATCCCTCTCACCGCGTACAGCTTCGGTCATCACGCGACATTTACATGACGTCTTCTCTCCTTCCAACATTCATCATCCACTAACCTTATCCCACCATCTATATCCTCTCACACGTCCCTACCCCAGCCCAGACCCCTCTCCCCAATCCAGTCCAAAACTATCTCCTCCCCCCCAAAAAAAGAACCTCGCGGCCTAAGGTGGAGCTCAGCGACCAGACCCATTCCTGCTGCTCAGTATAGCCCAAGCGAGAGATCAAACAAAAGCATCTTCACACATACACACAAGTCGCCGACGGAAAAAAGGACTCTTTTCTGGTTCTTTTTTCTCGTTTGGATAGCTTGGGGGATGCGTGCACTTTACCCTTTTCCATACGAAAAACCCTGCTTCTCTCCTCCCCCTTTTTTGGCGGGGGGCTCGGAACCGCGGATGCTTTGCTCTAGCCGGTTTATGCCCTGTTACAGGGACATGGACGACGGGTGAGGATGAGTGCGGATGTGGTGACGGGGGACGTGGCGCAGAGATTCTTGCCTTCTGTGCTGTTTGCTGCGTTGGGGAAGATGTGGGGGATGGGAAGTGCGACATTTTTTTTAGATTGCAATGGGATGTTTGTGTTACTGTGCTTGCTGTGTGGTGAAGTGAAGTGAAGGAAGGACACTTTTGCGGGAAGAGAGAAAAGTGTCGAGATCGAGATTGTAACCCACCAACCACCGTCTCTACTATGCGCTAGCTAGATACTCCAATATAGGGAAAAGACACAGAAAACGCCAGTGCTAAAGAAATGCAGAAATGGACTCCAACTGCAGCAACAACAAAGCTCTCTCCACAACTCTCTCTACTACCAAAACATTAATCTATAGACAATGCCACACCCTAAACATCTCCAACAATCCTCCCAACAAACCCTTCAAGCCCAGCCATACCCTTCGCGCCCCTTTCATTGCCCCCCATGAGCCCCGGTCCTCCACCAGGCATGACAAGCACGGTAGCATCCGCCTCTACAAACTCGCGTGAAGCAATGAATTGGAACGAGACAACGACAGCCGGAGGAGCAGAACCCAAGGGCTGGCTTTCCGCAATTTCATCATCGAAGCCGAAGCCGAATCCATCGTCGTCGTCATCCCCATCATTACGTTGCGCGTTGGCCAGCGATGGAACAGTCTCAACGGCTTCGGGGGCCACAGAAACGACTTTGGAAGAAGCCCTGACGCTGGCAAAATACACGACGACAGCGCTGCCGACACCAAGATGCTTGACGCCATCTGCCTGTTGACCTTGGAAGCGCACGGTGATGACTTTGTGCGCTTTTGGCTCGCGGGATGCGAGGATCATGCCTTTTCTGATGCGGTTGATGGAGGGGTTGGCGAGTGGTATCGTGTCCACGGGCGTGATGCCCATGGTTCCCACTTGGCCTGCGAGCAGCGTACGCACTGGCAAGCGGAGATTACGCAACGATGTGACGCGTACGCGCCGCCACTCACTGTGCATCTCGCGCAGCGACACGTTCTTGGATCGCGTGTTGAGGGCGCCGGGGAACGAGCGGGATTGTGGGATGGCTGTTTTGCGATTGGGGCGGGCGCTGCCGCTGTCACTGTCGTCTGAACTGACGTCTGCGGGGTACGGTCCTAATAAGACTTGATCGCCAATCGATAGAGTGCCGTAGCGGAGATAACCTCCGATAATGGCAGATCGATCTTCAGAGGCATTTGTTCCCACGCTGTAAACGTCTTCGATGTAGAAGAGCGGCGATGGCGACTCGGGTGGTGGCATTGCTGGTTGCGTTGGCATAGGGAGCTTTCGGAGAAATGCGTGCAATTTCTGGATGCCTGTTCCTTTAACCGCACTTGCGAGGACTACTGGTACTGCTACCAGAGAAGAGTCCCGAAGTAGCTCAATCGTCTTTTCGCTTTCTGCCAGATCGCTTGCCTCGACGGTATGCAAGTCAGCTTCCAGTACGGATGTTGACGGGTCAGTTATCAGACAAGGTTTTCGATTGTGCTCTCTCAGCGCCGCGAAGAGCTTCACTAGGGTACTCTTCAGGCCATTTTTAGTAGCAAGATCATACTTGGTGATAACGATGACAAGTGGAAGTTCCAGGGCAAGGCAAAGTTGCAAGTGTGCGTGCGAAAGGTCGAGATCTGCCGCAGCTGGCCCAAGGAGCTCTTCTGATGTAGGCGACGCTCCGAGCTTACCCGAAGAATCTTCAGTGTTATCTGCAGGAACGCAGAGAAGCGTCCAGTGTGGTTGCCTGCCGGAGTGTTAGAAAGAGATCCAGAACAATGAGTTCAAGCGCCTATTCTACCACTTGCGATGCCAAAATTCTGAACTTGGAGAACACTCACCAGCCAACAATTCCTCGAACTGTAGTGCGCCTAAACCTGGGGTGACCTGCAGAATCCGAAAGGAACACGAGTCTACCGCTCTCCGCAGACTCAACCGCAGCGTGGATATCTACCCATGATGAGATATCTCCAGACCCGTAGCTGATTACCTGCGTATGTTCGTCCACGTCGCGATACCCTATCAGCTCTTGTGTGACAGAGCTAGTCATACCTGATGCAATCTCATGTCTGTGTTTCAGCAGGCTCAAACGACTTTTCCCGCGCCCATTGTCTAGTGTGGCGGTTGAAAGTGTCCCCAGTAGACTGGATTTACCAGACATGCTGGCGCCAGTGACTGACACCCGCATCTGCTCACTGGTTGCCTGTGGTTCGTTGGCTATTGCGGCATCACTGTCCAGAGGATGCGACGTCTCCCTGCGGACATCTCCTTGGTCCCTCTTCGTGTGATCTATCAGATATTGTTCTGGGCGTACTAGCGCTTCGGCGACTAAAAGTCGCGATTTTTGTATCCGTTGGTGCACTGTACCCGAATCTTCAACCCACTCACACTCGCCTACCGGAACCCTGCGCAAGACTTCGACACCGCAGCCTAAACTTGCAGCCATGGCGCGCAGGTTATTGAGACTCTCTTCCATCTCATCCTCTGCTAGACCAACAATAGTTCCATCATCGGCGACGCCAATTTCGTAAAGCGCACCCTTGCTCTCTTCCAGGCCAGGAAGAAGCCTTTGGGGCATATCCAGGGCCGAGAGTCGCGCATTGTCTGGGAAATGAGGTATCACTGGGGCTGTCGATGAGGACATGTGGTAAGGGCATGATTGTTGTAAGCGCCATAACAGTTGCGTAGTCAACTGCTCAAGACGATGCTGCTTTGACTGCGTAGAGGCCTGTGGCGGAGGAGTGTTGGAAAGGAGGCCGGACTCCGATACGCTGCGACCCGCAGGAATTGGTATAGGGATGTCACTTTGGCGCATAGATCCAGAGATGTGGCACCCCGTACTAGCGCGGGTGAATGACCGCCGCCGCCTTAGTAGTAAATGCAGCTTGTATTCTGTAGGACCATCTTGAGGCTCCGCTTCTAATCTTGTAATTTTGGTATAGTTCTCGCCGCCTTCAGAGGACTCCTTGTCTGACCCCCGTTTTCCGCTGGGGCTGCCAAGTTTCGGTAGAGGAGACTTTGACTTCCGGGTGGCGTCTGACGGCTCCGTCAAGTCGCCAATAGACGTTGTCACCCACGGCGACGAAACGCGGGGAGGATCAGGGTCGAAGGTGAATATCGAAGCCATAGTGTTGCACTGGCGGCCGAACGTGCTAATGGGTGCTAGATGCGTGCGTATCGAATGTAATGATCGTGGAAGTTCCGGACTTCTCAGATAGCAGGTTTAGACGTTGATACAGTGACAATCGTGCGTAAGCGTGATAATGATCGCGAGTTGGTGTGTGAGAAGTGCGTCCGGAATAATTGCGAAAGAAGAGGAAGCATCTTGACGGGTGTGGAGCGCAAACGATGGGTTGGGTGAGACTTCGTCAAGCGATAGCTAGAAACAGCTCGTCGATGAGCTGCGTGAAGGTGCCAATGAGGCGTTCACAGTGCGAGTGGAGACATTAGTGTAGATCAAGCAATATGGCGATGTGATAGATGACAGAGAACGTTTGGTGGCATGAGACGGTCGTCACAGGCTACAAGTATCAACTTGTCGTGATGTTAGTCATTGGCCCGAGCTCGGGAATGCGGGGCGAGCCATCATTATCCACCGCTTTTCAGCCTCAGTGTGAATCATCGGAGAAGCGAGTGTAGCTTTTTTTGGAAGCGAGTGTAGCTTTTTTGGATGTCGAAGCGAGTGTACACGGAAGAGAAACAGGGTACTTTGACTTCAGATTACGATCTTGAGAGTACTGGAGATTGAATCGACACCTGCGAGAAGGGGCTTAAATGAGTTTGCGATCTAGGCGTGGGAGAGAGATAGCAATCTCGACCCCTGAACCCGACCGCGACCGCGACCGCGACGCGACATCCTTGCCAACCGAGCTACTAGCACCACTGAAGAGACGCGCAAGAAACACCATCGAGCAAAACGAACACTACCGCAGGCGACCACCACAGCTAGACCTATCAGCCGACGACTCCGACACTATCCAGATCGAAAGCAGCCAACCCACCCGTCAAGCCAGGAAGAGCACCGCCACCAACAAAGATCTGCTTACCGCGTTAACCAAGATCATCCAGCAACAGAATGAAACGATCCAGAACCTCGAACGCGAAACAAGAGAGATTAGAAAGAACCAGCAAGCTATTATTGACCACAATGCGAAACTTATCGACGAGATCGCTGAGTTGAAGACACGCGTCGATGACCTTGTGGCAACAGCATCCTCTAGTGCGCGTACCTGGGCTTCGGTTGCGGCCGCAAGCGCACCAGCGGAACCAAACGCCACTTCCGGAACGCTAGCAAGCCAGCAGCACCCTAACAGAACTATCCTCGCCCCTATTGACGGGCCGAACGTTACGGTAGACATCTCCAGGGCAGATGGCGGAGATGGCGGAATGTCAGCAGGGACGGTCAGAGCAGCAGTGGAAAAAGAGATGCGCACGAGGGAGAACCTAGAGAACTGG